>VZTO01003241.1:54661-81866 GCA_013400615.1 Syrrhaptes paradoxus | reverse complement strand
GAGAAGAGAAAAAAAGAGAAAAGTACTAATAAAGCTTTGGCTGATTCAGTTTTCATTTCTCTGAGGCCACTATGCCTTCATGGAACTAAAGAGAGCTGAAATAATATTTTTAATACAAAAACATAAGTAGGGGCTTCATAGCTCTTAAATGTCATCCCTGATGGACAAAGCTGTTGGTGGGAGAGCAGGAAAGTTTTGATAATTTTACGGAAAGAAAAGATAATTGTTTACTCTCAACCTATGCTTTCAACTTAGGCTACTCTGCATTTTCAGAGTTCTATTTTGCATGGGAAAGAACTGCTAGATGACATTTTAAAAATGTGGACAGTAATTTATCAGGTTCAAAGGGATCAATCTCTTAATTCCATGAGCATTTCTTTGTGTAGACCAGTGAGGACTTGAACAACTACTATTAATTCTTTCACAAATCATCCTTAAAGAGACGGTTTTGTTTGAACTGTTACCATTATTTCCACTAATCAAAAAGATGATAATTTTTACTCTACTTTCCAAATAAAGATGTTTTTCAAGCTTCCTGAAAATTTGTTTACCACATTCATATTGTTAAATATCAAAGGTCAGAAGTTCTCATTTAATGTCACTGTAATGGATATTTTTATTTGAGTACTAACTGGACTGTGAAAGTCTTGAATACTATATAGCTGATGACGTGTTTTCTTTTTGCAACACACACATCATCCATTTTCATTATCTTCTAGTCAAGGTTTCTCTTCTTCTGTAGCAGACATCTATAACATAAAAAACTTTCCCGATTTTGAGTCAACTCTTTTATTTTGTCATAACTGGTTCTCTGTAATGTAAAAATGCAACAGCAATTACCTTGTACTCTACATCACCTGGGTGTGTTGTAATATTTGCCTACATTGTTTAAAATTTTCCATTTCCACTACTGAAGAATCAATGTATAAAGTATGGCCATATGCCATACACAAGATGGGTATATAAAGCCAAAATAGTGCATGCACCTTCAAAATTCCTTTGTTATAACTGAATATACTTTTAATATTTCTCCTAANAGCAAAGCAAGTGTATGGATTAAGTATCAAGACTAAGGGAATTAAAGCAGTGTATGTTGTTATTTTAAATTTATTATGTTAAACAAGAAGTAATTAAAGAAACAACCAAAATGCATTTATGTACAGTTTAACCAATGGTAATTTATGCCCTGTAGTCACAATCTGTTATAAATGTTCATTATTTCTGTTCTTGTAATGAAAATATAAACAATTTTTCATATTTGTTACTGCAAAGTTAAAAGATCAGGCAACAGCACATTCTGTAGACAGATACAATGGTAAAAAACTACAGAGGGATCTTGCTTAAGATTACATTTCTTTGCATGAAGTTATTGTCAGAAGACCCAGTGGTGGTCTCAGTTGCCAGCTGTTTGTTTTGGAGCTCTGACAGGGGGTGAGGCAATGCTCAGGCCAGTGGGGAGTACAGAGATATTTTATTTCAGCACAGTCTTTCTTAAAAATTTCAGCCTGATGTCCAGCAAGGTTTTACAAGTACCATAGCGGTGCATCTTACATCTTACTAAAACCTTCTGCCTCTAGTAGAAGTTTGTTCTGTTATGCACAAAAAAAAACCACTGAGGCAGGTAGACTTTGGCGACTACTTAATCTGTTAGCTTTGCTTAAAAGTGAAAGCAGAGAAAAATACAGACATAATCAGGTGTTATTCCTTTGCAGGATTCTTTTACAAAACCTATTTTCCAAAGGGAGAAATTCACCACATTTTAATCAGACAGGTCCTCTTTAGATTTAAGCAGCCAGAAATAGCAAATGCCATAGGTTAGTATTATACTTTGTATTCCAGCTGTGGTATAGTTCATTAAAGAGTCTGCTGCAGGGAACAACAGGCATTTACTAGGAAACTTATTTTCTAAGGTGGTTTTTCCATCTTTCTCCCAGCACTATTAATGAGAGTTACCATCTAGCTTACCTGAACATTTAAGTCAATGACCTACTGTTATTCTCTGTCAGAACTTCTTAATAATTTTAGTTCAAACGGAAAATGAAAAGCAAGAGAAAAGGAAATATCAATATATCCCTTTTTTCTTATAATGAAAAATGAGAACATAATCTCAAGATTAATTAATAGACACAGTACCTAAATCATTGCAGTATCCAAATAAAAATACCAAAGCATGACACAGTCTTTTAAAAATGCCGAAGTAACCCAGGTCTACTAAAACTTGGCTGTTAAGAATGAACCATGGGGGGATATATCTTCTAAGGAAGTAGAAATTACTCATTTTGCATTTAGATTAACTCATGAAATACAAGCATACAGAGATTGATTTTGTTACTGGGCTAATGTTATTGGAGAAAAAGGTAAAGACATTTAGTATGATGTGCCAGCTGAATAGATAAAAATCAGTGCCAGCATGAAAGATAAAGTGCATGTGACATACTTTTTTGTAACTGAATGGAAGATGTTAGAACATCTGAGTTTAATGATAAAGTAAAAAAATTGACACCTGTATTTGTGGTATGTGTAAAATTGAGCCAGGATTATATTTGAAATAAAATCTCCAAAGTCAAAGAATTATTGCCAAGTTTTATTTACTGGGAATAGTAAATATTTCTAGAACAGTTGGAACAGTCCTTAAGTTATGTTTATAATTAAATAAGAACAAAAATTACATGCATAATTTTAAGTAGCTTTTGGTCTACCACAAAAGCAATAATATAAACCAACATCCAGTTCGCATGTCCGAAAAGGAATGGAAAAGGAAGTGGTGTTTTGAAAGTGCAGTAAAGCAGGTAAAGTAGATGAACAGCCACCAAATTTTGAAAAAGTTGAAATATTTTAAAGGAGATATGAAAGCAACAAAAAAAACCCCACAGTTTCAATGAGAAGCTTCAATAGAGAACTTATTTATGTGGAAGAAAACACCATTTCTATCTCAGCAGCAACAAAAATTTTAGCTGACAGCTCACCCAGGTACAGACCAAATGTTTATAGAGATTACAAGAAGGAAAAATATCGGTGGGCTAAATTTAAACTAGAGACTGATGCATAATTCAGTGTGATATCCATAAGGGCATACAAACAATTACTGCTCTGAAAACTCTACACATCTGCCACAAGAAGATTGTTTGGTCACAGAGGGGAGAGGCTACACTGAGGGCAAGGGGTAGGAATAATGAAAACAGATCACAGAGGAGGTCTGTTTCCCACTGAAAACTCAGAAATACCACAAGGCGTGATCCAAAAATGTGCTTGGCTCTTTCATTAATTAAATTAACAACAATATAGTAGGTCTTCCAAGTCTACCAATACACGGCAGGTAACTGACTCAAGGGCAATGCAGATGTCCCATATGGTAAGGGCACTGTTCTGTTGAATATACATCTGAGACATGTATGTGTACAACTATAAATCTCTCTGTAAGTCAACCCTCTCTCCTCCTTCATGCATTGTTTTTACATGGGTTTTTCATGCAGGAAAAAAAAATAGGAATAACTGTGAAACAACCTATACAATAGGAAAATCTCCTACAGGAAAGCTGATGCTGCATAAAATCAGGAGAATCATTGAATGTACAATTAAACCAAACCATTAGCAGATGATGTAATGAGCTAAACTGAATGACATTTAATTTTTCAGTGTATAGGCCCTGGAAAATAAACTTGATACCAGCTATGAAAATCAGAGATTCAGTGTAAAGAACTGATAAAAATATACATATAGAAAGAACTTTACTGTAAATACGCATCTCTGCCTCTATGTGAAAGAATATGATACTAGACCATATTAGAGAGGCAGAGAAGATGCATTAAATCCAGTCAGATACAGCACCATAGCTACAGATATTTAACATCCTGCTTACATTTCTTCATGAGGAAATATCAAACTACTTTCCTGAAAGTAGGAAAGTGGGAAACCAAAATGAGGTTATATTACCTCAGGTACAGGACCTGTACCCAGATCCTTTATGTACATACACAGGATCAGTGTGTTTGAGATGTTTCATTCTAAATTGTACATACATGTACGAAGCCTTATATCTGAAGGAGAGATTCACTGATCTGGGTTTATGAAATAATTAAATTATGTCTCCTGTATGATCTTTTTAGCATTCCTGTAGCATAAACTATTAGTATCCTTGTTGTTACTATTATGAGAAGTTTGGATGTCATGCAAATATTGTCTTTCTAGTTATACACAGTGTAGACTTTTTTTTTATCTCATGTTTAGTAATTTTGTCATAACCAACCTTTGGTAAAGGCAGGCAGAGAACTGCTGGAACTTCTAAGAGTTAATTTTCTCTATCACAATAGTTTGTCATCTTCCAATCTTCTTATTCCATGTGCTGTAACCTGTGCACACATATAGTTGTTTTCATAAAGAAAATATTTAATTTTTATTTAAGCCCTGATGGTTACTAGTATTCATTTAAAGCAAGCATCTTTTCTTTTGGTACTTGGTTGTAAACCTACAGATAAAAGAGTGTGATTGTGTGAACAGTTCTTGCTTAAAACTCTTGAAAGAACACCAGAAAAAAATAATGTAATTCCTTCATATACAAACTTATATTCAGAACAATGCTACATTTATCTCTCTTTCAAATGTGGGTTGATACTTTTGCAAACTGATTTTCAATCAGCTGATGAACAATAATAGGGAAAAACAGCTCCATAACAAACATTCATAAATTCTATTTTTCATATTCTTTGATCAACTTGGTTTCTTCCTGATAAAGTTGTACTTTAAAGGTAATTACATTTGTTGCAGAGAGAAGATAGGTAACAATTAGCTATATCATTCCCATTCTTCTATTAACTAAAGAGGAACAAACATACATACATACATAAGTAAACTTCTGGTCTGCTTTTCAATCTCTCTGTATGTGAATATACACTATAAAACAAAAAAACCCCTAAAGTTCCCTCAAAAACATGTTATATTTTATGAAATCTCTCAGAAGGGGATTTGGAAATCACTAATGGGAACAGTTTCACAAGTTTTGCCATATTCTTCACAAATGACAGTAATTTCAGAATGCCTCCACCCCTTTAACTGTTTCATTTATAGCTACAGCAAATGTCAATAAAATTAATATGAATGGCAGAACATTTTTTTAAAAGCACTTAAAATTGTAGCAAAGAAGAGTGCTAACAGGAGTGCCTCACTGGAATTTTTATTCACATAAAATCATGTTGTGGCTTCTGTGCTATATGAGGTTACTGTATTGCCTGAAATTAGGTCCCACCTGTGCTGCTGATTCAGCCAAGGCAGCCAGGACCTCGCACACACTTTTTCAAATATTGTCTTTGTTCTTCAGTGCCAAGCTTGAGAGATGCATTGAGCTAATTGAGAAAGGAGCAAGGAGAACACCAAATAAATTAGTCTTTTGGAATTAATAATCTCTCACATACTGACTTTTTTTAGGGTACGTAATCCCAGTTATCTATGTATTGTTCCTTAAGGACCTTAATGGAGCTTCAGGTTAAAGCTGGTCCCCTTAAAATAGGATTTTACATTTTTAAGGCCTTGGAGCTATATTTTCTTTCTTTGTTTATACTGTTATGTAACTGTCTGGGTTGGAAACTTTGCAGAAAAAAAAATTCCAATAACCATCCAACATGATGGAACCTATCAGCTGCGCCAAATGGAGCACAGACAGCAGCAATAGCTTAGGGTCATAATTTCCATTCCAAATGTGGTTTCTTCTATCAGAGATGTTATTTTATATGGGATATTTTTTCAGAAATTTAATAAAAAGGAGTGCCATCCTACAAGAGACAAGCACCAGCTAACAGGAAACTGGTGCTCATGGTCCCAATCAACAATTTTTGGGATAGTGATTTAAATATGAGTCATTTAATCAGGCTACTGAAGGATAAAGGTGCAATTTCATCTTTATCACAAATAACCATTTAAGGTACTGAACAAAATAAAATTTTAACTGTTTATAAGAAATTTTTTAATTGTCTGAGTGTATTCCAGTGAGAAGGACACAGTTTGAAGATTTGTCTTTCCTTAAGGTAGTCAAGGAACTACATGTATTCCAGACATAACCAGCCTAACATAAAGGACTTAATTGTAATTGCTCTTTGCTATGTAGTGAATTCTACTCTCTCTGTCTCAGGCACCCATTGCTTTCAGAAGAATATTTATAACTTTATCACTGAAGCGTATGAGAGGTATGGTCTAGATGCCAGATTTCAAAATGTAGCTCTCACCTATAGGAAAGGTAATGCTTTTTCTTGCTTACTTTGCAATGCAAGCCAAATTGTTTTAAAGAGAGCTCTAAAACTAAGCACATAAAAGCAGCCCTTGGAGACAATAAAGCCTACATGATGAATGTTTATTCCCAGTGCTATCAATGATAAAGGTTCTTGGCTTGAATGATAAGTGGGCTTGGTAGCTACCACTAAAATAGCAGCTTAGAGGGCAGACTTTTAGCTGTAACGACAGGAGTTTCTGAAGACCTTCACTCATTAGTTATGCACAAGGTTAAATCCTGTTATGCACAGTCATTCTCTGTTCCGAGTTAATCAAAGTAATAGCTAACACCAACACACACTTGAAATAAATCTTACATGCAACTGTGAAGAGGGTATTAATGTGCTGATGGTGTGGAGCAATTGCTAGGCTAACCTGAAGTTCATATTAAGAGTGGTTAATTCTTCAGAAATAATATGATTTGTGCAATAGTTTTAGTTTTTCTGTGTAATATACAGGACATTTTATTTAAATTTAGAGGAACCCAAGAATATTTCAGTATTCCATGAAAACTTGTCTGATTTGGATTTATATAGCTGATTCCAGAAATGGTGTAAATCTGCACTGCTGCTCCTTTGAGACAGGGAGTATTTCCAGCATCCAAGTGTTTGGTTCACTGAATCTGAGGTATTATTAAATTGAAGGACACAATAGAGGCTAAGGAGAAACAAGAGAAAGTGTACTGCATAATCTCACCACGCTGCACTACAAATGAAAGCACTGACTCATCATTTTTTTTAATTACTGCTGTAACATCATGCTAAATGAATTGGTTTTGGGAACCATTTGGGGAAGAAACAAACAGGAATTCACAGCAATTTATAGAAGCAATGGTGTGAGTTTTTGTACGAAAAAAATGTAGTCTCAGCAGAGAAGATCTACTATTGGGACTTTATTTTTGGTAAGAAAAATGGCAGAGAATATAAACACTGTATTTCTTTACATTTAGGCATTTGGTTTTAGTGGCATCTAGTGATATGCAATAGAGTAGGCCTATTTTGGAAAATACTGGAGACACCATAATCTAGTTATCGACTTTTCAGCTGATATGAATCAGAATAACATTAAACATTAATAAAGTGACATGGGTTTTTAGTGATGATGTAAAAATGTAAAGCATGTGAAAATCTGTGAATAAAGGCAAGAATGTGATTCTGGTCAAACAGATGGTGATATAGATTTTAATTATTTCCATGGAGAAGAATAGGTCTCACTGTGATTTTTGGAAAGTTTCAGTTTAAGTTTTATCTTCCATGGATAGCAATAATACTTGAATTCTTATTTTCTTACATTTTCACACTGGAGAACTATTGTCTTTGTTGGTTCATATATGTTGGAAGAAAGAAATTAGCTTCACTTATGTTACATGGCAGGAAGGATGGGACTACTAAATCGAAGGATCTTGTGGCTGGCTTTTACATCTGCAGAGATAAATTACAAGATGGCTTTACACTTTCTTTGTGGTGTAGCCTCTACAAAAGTATAATCTGTGGTTTCCTTGGCAACAAAATTTCATGCCATTCAAGACTTTGAAGTTAAAAAGGATTTTTACTCTTTTCTTAGTCATGCTGCAGTTTGGTTCTGGAGTCAAACAACTCTCTGTGATATGACATGAAAAATCAAAATGGAACAGAAATTAGGTAATGAAAAAGATAGCTGACATCTGTGAGGAGTCCAAATTAAGAGAAGCTTCATGAAACTGTGATTTTTTTTTTAACTTATATGCCACATCTTCTGTACTTTGAATTCCATAATCAATGGACAAGTGATATGGACTAGAAAACAGAAACAAATGCTTCATATTCTGTCCCTGTAAGAAACTTCTCATGTGACTTGAGCACACCACCTTATTTCTTGCCCAAACTTTGAATGCTTTTAAACAAAGGTTGCCATTTGTAGGAGGTTGAATGGTTTAAAATTTTCAGAAGCATCAAGATTGCTTATGCTGGAAATTCTGAAACCTTTTTCATGACAATAAGAGAAAGTCTACTTTCTCTAATCCATTAGCATACTAACTCCATCATTTATATAACACATAATTTCCTGGAAATGATTGAAACCTCTCTCCTCATCCTGTAGGGCTTTGAACCCTTTTTTTTATCCTTTACAATACTACATAACATCTTTGGTTTCAAATGCTTTCCACTGCTTTCCACTGAAGCCATTCCATCTTACATGGAATTCCTGCATATGCATTGAAAAAGAGAGAAAACAAATCTAAAAATTACTAGAAACAGCAGAGTTCTGGTTTTTACCTATTTATATAAATTAGAACTGAAGACAACACAAACAAAAGAAAATAATTTCATTTAATTCTCCCTCAAAATCATAGAATCACAGAATGGTTTGCGTTGGAAGGGACCTTAAAGATCATCAAGTTCCAACACCCCTGCCATGGGCAGGGACACCTTACACTAGCCCAGGTTGCTCAAAGCCTCATCCAGCCTGGCCTGGAACACCTCCAGGGATGGGGCATCCACAGCTTCTCTGGGCAACCTGTTCCAGTGTCTCACCACTCTCACAGTAAAAAATTTCTTCCAAATATCTAATCTAAATCTACATTCATTCAGCTTATATCCATTACCCCTTGTCCTGTCCCTCCACCCCCTGATAAAGAGTGCCTCCCCATCTCTTCTGAAGCCCCCTTTCAGCTCTGGAAAGTGCTGTAAGGTCTCCCCAGAGCTTTCTCTTCTCCAGGCTGAACAACCCCAACTCTTTCATCCTGTCCTCATTGGGGAGGTGCTCTAGTCCTCTGATTAATTTTGTGGCTCTCCTCTGGACTCTCTCCAACAGGTCCATGTCTTTTTTATGTTGGGGGCCCCACATCTGAACACAGTACTGCAGGTGTGGTCTCACGAGGGCAGGGTAGAGGGGGAGAATCACCTCCCTTGACCTGCTGCTAATGCTTCTCTTGATGCAGCCCAGCACACGGTTGGCTTTCTGGGCTGCAAGTGCACACTGCCGGCTCATGTTGAGCTTCTCATCCACCAATACCCCCAAGTCCTTTTCCTCAGGGCTGCTCTCTATCTATTCTCCAACAGTACTGTGATTGGGAACTTGGTTGGTAAGATGGAGCTAAGATAAAGAGAAAATTCATTCTAGGAGAGCTCTATAACTAAGATGAAGGGTAGAAGTGAGCAGGACATCTTCCATCAAAATGGAGTGACATCCTGTAAATTTAGTGCTTTCTTTCCATGGTTTTCCTCAAAGAAAAAGATTTTAAAGTTGAATGAAACACACTTCTCAATATAAAAGAAATACTTTTAATTTTTTCACCAAAAGGGTTTGTTTTCTGTCAGTACAAATGTGAGGTTCTTTTCCTTCAGTCCTCCCCCAGAAAATACTATTCACACATCTCCTGATTCTGTGCCTCCGCTTCTCGTCTTTAATATGTGGTTAACAATACTTCCTTTCTTCTGCTGTTTGCCCATTTATTCTCTTTACATGGTAACCTTCCAATAGGAGAAGCTACTTCTCATTTAATTAGAGGAATTTCTAGCACTCTAGTCTCAGAGAGGGCAACCAGACACTGTTGTAACATAAATAATGAAAGCATATCTAAGAACAGTGGATTCACACAGAAATTTCACTGGGACAGTTGATAACTGCATTCAGTGCATTTCAATGGTGAGACTGTTGGTATGGAGTGTAATTCATGTATGGTTCTGTCTGGTTTTAGTTGCTCTTCTAAATTATTTAAACTTAAAGGGGATAGAGGAGTGAGTGTTGGAAGAAAATGCTGTAGCAACCATTCCAGAGCATTGTCTTGGTAGAGGACTGTTACAGAAAGGACAGTGATTATGAATAATAAGGCAATAATCTAAAACTAAATATTTACTAATGGCCTGCTTTCCTTTATATTTTATTCATAAGAATGCTCCTTTTTTTCATACTTTTCAGTGTGGCTGTTGGCTGTTGTTTCTGTTAATTGTCTCACTGTTACATTTAGTGAAGTTTTACTTTATCATCATGATCATTAATCAAGGTGTGTTCCAGGAGAGGCACAATCAGCAAAACCTTAAACCACAGCTCATCTCACGTCTGTCAGAACTTTCACAGAGACAATAGACAGCAATAAATTCAGGGTTTTTGAGCTTTTTTTGAAGTTACCCATACCCATTTTCCTGCAGTTTCTGAGAGTTCATAGGCCTCTTGAAAAGAAGCCTATATTCAAAAGCATTAATGAGATGTATGTGACTTTTTGCTTGAAAAATTGGTGCGTTAAGTACATCAGAGAGGAAATGGAAATGTAATGATTCATATTTTAACCTATTCTAAATTAAACTTAGAACGTGAACTCTTGACTCAACTTTGTGAATTATTTTGTAGTAGTGAATCTGAATACACATTATCAGTATTGAACTACTCAACACATAAGGTTCTGAAGTTCCTGTGACATTAGTGGGTACAGTATTTAATCAAGGCCATAAGCATATGCATGCACTCATGCATAGATGCACATTTCCACATTCATTCTCTGTGGGTTGATACATACTACCAAACTACAGTCTTTTATTCTTAAATGCAAATGTGTAGCAGGTGGCCCCAGTGATGTAATAAATGAGCAGAGAGCTTCTAACAGAATTTAGGAAGTAAGTAATGCAAAACTTAATGGAAATGTATTAACAATGATAGAAGATAAACTTGTGTTTCTTAAAAGGCGAAGTGGAAATATATAGTAATGACAAAATAATTGCAATATAGGTTCACATCCATCTTGCTTTAATATGCAGCTTTTAATGTTAAAAAGATGGAAATATTACAGCAATACCAGAATTATACAAATGGATGAAAATGAACACCCTGGAGAACCACCTGAACTATTATGAAGAGCTCACTTGGTTTTTTGCTCCTGTGCCCAAAGATGTACCCTATGAATTTAAGGTCAGGCCTTCAGGACCTAGCCTGATTCTTCTCCCTCCTGCTTCCAACAACCTGCCTTGTTTTGCAAACAGTCTTTGACACCTTGATATTTCAGTCATGGCCACCAACAGCCCTGCACAGGTTCTGTCTAAACCTTCTTAGATGTTTTAGGGAGAAAGGTGGAGATATAAATAAAGATATGATTGAGCAAAGTAGTTGTTGGTCACAAAAAACCTACCAAGCAGAAAACAAAGGGAGGAATCTACTTTTAAAACATATTTAATTACCAGCAGTTAGATAAAGAGCATGCTAATATAGTCCTAGTTTGAAAGTATAGTTTGCCAAGAGGAAACAAAATGGAGTGCAATTGAAACAGCACAAAGAGAAACTAATATATGCTGATCAGACTTTCCTGGTGTATAGGTAAAATAATCTCTTTCATGGCAACTACAGCCTTTTATAAAAGTGTCACAAATAATGTTGTTTATATCTAATAGAGATTCCTAAAGAATATATCTGGGTTTGTAGCACATCAGAGAGCTTTTCTGGTTGTCACTAGCAGGTACCTCTACCTCTCCAGTTCTCTTCAGTACTAGTTACCAAAGGGAACTGTATATATTTTAAAGACATTATTGCTGTATAATATGCACATGAGGAAAAATGATTGCTTTGCCCTCTGACATATCAAGATTTCCCAGTATTGTAAAGTTGTGTTTATCTCTTTCCTATAGAAGCATGTCAGGTTTCATAACCATTCACTTGTATGTAGCCTTCCAAGGCTTTTATGCAGGCTGAACTTTTCTTCCTTCTACACCTCTAAAAATTTATTCCTCTTGCCATCATCATTTGTGTTTCTATCCACTTTATTTTACATCTTCTTGTACACTGACTGATTTACCTGATTTAAAAATCTAAGTAAAATAAATTCATAAGGTTCATTACTTCACTGAGATCAGAACAAGTTGATCAATCATTTTGGATGGAAACAGTTTTAGATTTAGACCTTCAAAATGTATATGCTTTAATACAAGCTAGAAAGGATCAAGAAGTGAAAACTAGAGTGTTTTTATTTTTGCAAGCAGTAGGCTATGATATAAGCAGAAAAGGGCAGTTTGTGTAACTTCTGTTGGATGAGAATGACCTGTAAAGTTGACAGTTTAGTCATGTCTTAAACACTCATCTACAAAACAAATGTGTATATGGGGTTTTTTGCCACATTTGCCTTTTTCTTTAGGCAAGTACAGAATTGCCAGGTGATAGAACAATTTATGTATCAGCTTAACAGCAGCAGCAGTATGTGGATTGTTTTAGGCTGTGGGTGATGGGGTTAATTAAATGAACTCTAGAGAGCAAGCACTAGTAGATCAGAATTCCTATGAGACATTTGACAAGGCATGGACTGCCCAAATCCCACATTGGAAGAAGAAGAGCATTGTATAATCTTTGTGAACACTTCTAGCACTTGAGTCTGACTCCCAACCAGCCAATTCTCAAGTAGTGTACCACACACTTGAAATATTGCATGCACTATGCAAGACACAGTGAGAAGTAATGCTTTCTACATAATGGTGCAACATTAGTCATTAGTGTTAATAGCCTATCCCTAGTCTAGAAAGTATCTACCAAAACCAGGAAGAAAGCAGCTGTTCTGCCTGCTGAGTGGGGCAGATGTATGTCCAAGACAAGAGAATTCAGAGGGCTGACAGTGAGCATCACCACAGACTCACAGCATCAGCTAGTCCATGATTGCTGGTTCAAGCAGATCATGTCAATACCAGGAACATGCCGGTCAGTGCCTATCCAAATTTGTCTGTCCAAGGAGGCCAGAAATCAGGAAGTCACTGAGAATCTTTCCTGCAATGATCATACCTCCCACTGTTATTAAAGAGAATTATTTTAAAGCATGCTCTTGTTTCAAGACAGTTACATTTAATACTGCTGAATAAAGCAAGCTCAACAACAAGCCAAAGCATGGGACTACTGACTGTTCACTCTTTTTAGTTGTTAACATACTTCCTGACTTGAGGACAATAATTTCCAAAAGAAATTATGGGCAAGGCAGAACCAGGTTTGTTTCCTTTTAGACTGAAGAGTCTTCTGTACTATCCCAGCAGCTATCTGCAGCCTCAAGTCTCCTACACAGCTTCCCACTACACTCCAGAAGATGCTATGGGGTGCTGCAACACAGCTGTCATGTTCACATCAGACACTCTGGACTGAAAATACCCACCCCAGACTCAAGAAAAGTATATCTCCCTTAGGGGCACATGGACACCAGATGGGGCCTATGGAAGAACAGAGAAAAGTTTGATATACCATTAATTCAGGCATTCAAGACCACTGACACACAAGACCTGACAATGGATCATGGTCCTGTTATATTTAAAAAGGCAAATTGATTTTATAATTTTCAAGAATAACTGCAGCACTGTTGCAAGGTGCAACAAACTGGGAAACAGCAATATGGAAGTACAACACACAAAAAAAAAAAGAAACAACACTACCAATTAAAAAACAGCAAAAACTACAAATACATAGAATGGGAACAAGGAATTTTTAATTACTATCTAAGTAGGTAAAAATCAACAGATATTAAAAGTGAAAATGTGAGGTGGATAAAATTCTAAATAGTATGAACTTAAATTAATTTAACTATCCTTTACATTAAAAAAGAACAATCAGCATTTGCTCTAAGTGCTAATGACAGTGAAATAGAAGTTATTAGCTTAATGTTTAGAATTATTTTATTGGAGTACTAATCTATCTTTTAACAGACGTTTCTTTTTCTGCAGGTACAGAAAGAATATATTCTTTGTTCCAATTTCCAACTAATTCAGTTCAGTAACAACTTCATTCAAAACTGGAAAATCAAATAACAGGAAAAAACAAGGGAAAGCTTTTTTTCTCTGTTTCAATCTGAGAATATAGTAAGGTATGTGGTAGTGAGATCTCAGAGACTTCTGAAACCTTGAAGAAACTGGCAGTGACATTTGCTTTAAATTGTTTGAATCAATTTTGTGTGTGTGTGCTTCTGTGGTCAAAATATAATCTGTCTTGGTGTTGGGAACCTATTCCTGTCAGATGTTATCTTCCTTGTAATTTTTCACTGGATGAATTGATGGTGTTTTGAGGTGCTTCAAGGCCTCTTGAACTCATGTTCACCCTGTGACTGAGGGTTTGTGGGTCTGACTTTACACTTGGATGGCAACTCTTTGGCTGCATCTCAATGAAAATACATATAGGAAGCAGCAGCAGCAGGGCTTTCCTGGCCAAAGAGGGCTGCCAGATTATTTTTCTTGGCCTCCAACCAGCACTGGCAGGCTACTGAGTGCTATTTTGTCAGGTAAAAATTACTCACTGGTATCACCTGAAGCCCATGATGTCTTTTTCTGTCTCATCTCTTTTACAACGTGGAAAACTGGAGATGAGAAGCAGTATTTGCCTCAGGTTTAGAAAAGAAATATGTCCAGCACCACCACAGCATCATCTGAGAGCTCTTAGTTCATCTGAGAGACAAAAACAGCAGGGGGATGGGTAGTACTATTCTTGTGAAGTACGTAAAAGTAGCAAAAAAATGAAAGAAATCTCATCCTTCCTGAGGTCTGCTAAGTCAGAAAGATTACCAGGAAGTTTTGCAGCTGGAGTCCTGGCAGCAAAAGGAAAGGAAGGATCAGGACTGATTTTGTGTGAGGTAATCTGTTTCTTTGCTGAGAAATTATATATACTTTTTACCACTTTGCATGGAATAGCTGGTGATAATAATAATGATATGGGAATGAGAGCTTCTCCGTATAGTACCATACCATGTACAACCCATCTGGACCTGCGACAGCACTGTTTAAACATAACTGCAGATCCTCAAGCTGTACTCAGCTTTCTCCATACCGGCATGGGTGTTACTGCCTTACTCGTGTGAGCAGGATGTAGCAAAGTATTTATTCTAGATCAGACATGGTACAGATGAGAAAATGAGACTGTGTCTTATCCTCGCTGACCAACTTCATAACTCTGTTTTGTAGGATGACTAGATTCTCCATATACCCCCCCTATATCTGCTCAGGCTGTTACCTATGTGTGCCTCTGTGGACCCACTGATGTAAAACACCTGTTATCACTGTTGGTACAGAAGTGGCATTACATAAAAAATTGAGTCATGCCTCAGCACTACATCCTGCTATATTTAATTGGAGGGCTGTTTGTCCTGCAGGCTTGCAGTGCACGAGGGCTGGAACGACCAGCCCTTTGTCAGCACTTCTTGTATCTCTGCAGCACGACTCCTCCTGATGAATATTTCTTTTTATAAGAACTATTTTAGAGCACTTTCTAATATCTTTAGTAGTAATAGATACCAGCTGTCCAAAAATACCTATGAAGATCTGATAGACTGATTAAGCACAAGTGAAATAATAAAGAACTGAAGCGTAAAGTAAAAGATTAGGAAAGTGCTAAACCAAATCAAGTCTTCCAGAAACTGCAACCTGATATAACAAGCTTGAGGAAAAATCCAGAAAGTACACAGAGAAATGAAGAAAACTTATTAAAAGAACAAAATTATGTTAAATAATGAAGAGATTGGAATGTAAGTAGAGAGATGTGGGAAAGTGGTAAAAAATGAAGCAGCTGGATGTACATTTTAAATGTAGCATGGAGAGATTAAAAACATAACGACTATAATTTTGTAGTTCTGTCTTCTTCAGCAATGTTTAACTCTTTACTGAAGTACAGGCCAGAATTGGTTGTTTTCTGGAATTTTTTGCATTCCTGCATTCGACATGCTGATATTTATGGTTCTTATATTCTTCAAAGACTGAACATCATGTATGCTTTTTGCTCAATAACAAAGTAATACAAAGAAACAGCAAAAAAAAATATTCTCACCATTGATATTATTTTCAACCTTCTTCAAACAGGAGCCATTAGTAGATCAGATACCATTTTCCATAAAATCTATGGTACCTCGTTGCTCTTTATATTAAATATGTTTCCATCAGAATATAAAATACACAGTTTACGTACACACAGTCTTCTGATATGTATTCAAAACTGATTTGCTAGTCTCCATAACATAGTCATAACGTGTGCTGTATGTTATCCACATTCTCCAGAGCTTGAAACTTCATCATATTAATTTTCAAAATGCTCAGGAACTTTACAGCAAATAGACTGTGATTGCTACAGCTGGTGGAACATCCGTCAGTCAATAGGTGACTGCTGCTTCTTTGCTTGTGGTATATGTTGGCAGGCCCTTCTCTGTTAGCAGGCAATTCTTTAAATGTTGCTTTGCTCATTTATTAGCTCTACTGAGTGGCCTTTTAAAATCATATTTATAACCTTTCTTCTTAACTTTGTATCTGATTGAATGTCTGTTTTCATGGTACTGACCCTTACCTGCAAACTCCAGAAAAATCCCCGTCCCTTCTTACTCTTCCTTTTTCTTTGAGTCGTACAAAGTCAAAAAGTGACATGTAAAGGACATAAGCAATGATTTGACAGTGTATCTGAGAGGAAAAAGAATGAGGAAGATAAATATATAATTTTGTCTTCTACTCAGGGTTGTTCAAGGATACCAGGAAAAGACAACAAGCAGTCCCTTGATGGAAGAAAATGTGCAGAATCACTAAAATTCAGATTACCTGCTGCTAATGGATAAAAAGCCTTAGCAGTTAGCTAGCATTCTAGCTTTAAAGTATTTAACTGGAAATCTTTTTGTTTCTTAAAATCATTGCAAATAAAAGGGGGCAAGGAGATTTCAGGATGTGATCAAATATGAAAAAATATGCTTGTAGATGGTATATTAAGTGGGTAAGTGTAATTGCACATATTTACACGAGTAAGTCTATAGAATGATTTTAAATCCCTGTATGTAATGAACTCGTTAGGGCTCTTGGAAGTTTTTAAAGCATTTGGGGATGAAGTGTAAGGAAGTTTTTCTTTAAATCTGTATGTATTTGTAAGTTAACATGGGAAGCTTATCTCTGCTGGCAGCTGTTTAAAGTGAGACTTGTTTCACTGTACAGCTACACATTTTCTAAGAAGAGAGAGTATCTGCACCTGTGATATACCTTCTACAAGGCAGTACAAGTTTCAGGATCTTCCACAGAAATTCAAGTTGGGAATGTACTGTAAAGGTTTCTCTATTGGGACACTGGCAACCCACTAAACTTTAATGATTGCTTATGGTTTAAAACTAGAGGGGTATATGAACTCTCAGAAAAATTTGAATTGACTTGAATTGACTCCTGCATATAAAAGATCTCCTACTTATCTCCAATAGACCTAGCTGTGCTTTGTTGTTTCGTAGCTTTTTTTTTTTTATCCAATGGTGAGCTAATTATCATTCCACCACCTCTATCAAAACCACTGTTTTTCAAAGTAAAATTCCATACAAGATGTGGAGGAAAAAAGGAAACGGTTAGAGAAGACTATTAATAAGAACTTGCATGTGAATTTTGAGAGCATAGTTCTTACTCACTTTGAGTTCTAGTTTAATTTAGCACCCCTGCACTCCAACAGGAGTTTAAGTGCATCTTAATCAGAGCTGAGGGAAAAAAAGTTAGTATACTTGGTATCCAAATAGTTTGGAAAATGCATTTAAGTTTTTATTAAAGCACAAAATCTGCAGGCTACCTCAATCCCACTGAAGCAAAGTCAAATCAGCATTCACAGCAAAATGTGAGAGCATAACTAAAGTGTAACTGGAATTTCATAACTAACATGCACAATTATTTTTTAAATACTATCTACAAGACATTATGCCTGATAGGCTGGTGGACAAACTATAATGTGTATAGGTATATATATTTATTCCTGTATGCACACATCTACACAAAAATACATATACACCCAAGATATGCAGATGACACCACCCTGGGCACACCAGCAGGTACACTCGAGTGCAGGTTGCCATCCAGGAGACCCAGACAGGCTGGAGGAAAGGGCCAACAGGACCCTTATGAAACTCAGTGAGGGCAAAGGCCAAGTCCTGCACCTGTAAAGAAACACCCCGTGCAACGACACAGCCTGGGGAGTGCCGGGCTGGAGCAGCTCTGTGGAAGAGGCCGTGGGGGTGCTGGTGGGCAGCCAGCTGAACACGAGCCAGCAGAAGTGTTTGCTGTGTGGGACCTAACAGCAGCTCCCCAAGACCTTTAGGGAGGGCATTGAGAAAGTAGAGCAGGGTCTTCATGGTGATGCATGGATAAACAACAGGTATAAATTCAAATGAGACATTCAGGCTGAATGTAAAAAGGCATGTTTTCCTCATGAGGAAAGTCCATCAGGTCACTGAGAGACTGAGCAGGCTCCAGTCTTGGAGGTCTTCAAGACCTAACTGGGTAAAGCACAGAGCAACCTGGATTGATCTCACAGCTAGCCCTGCTTCCTTAGCAGCAGATTGGACTGAAGACCTTCACAAGTACCTTCCCACCTGAGTAATGCTTTAATACTCTAATACGCTATATGTTTAAGATCCATATTTGTATGTGTATTGAGGCTGGATATGTTAGAGAAACTAATAGGCTAGACTAGATGGGCTGTACTAGTAGAATATGATAAATTATGTATAGAATTTAATAGCAGGTACAATGCAGGGAATGTTCTTAAACTATGCTGCTTTCCCTAGATCACAGTTTCTACAGATACTTGAGCTTGAGAGTAATTTTATATATTCAAATCATTTGCTGACATCAATAGGACTTCTCAAAAAATGAAACTAGACACTTGAGGGCATATTGCTACGTTGGGATCTTTTTGTGTGCTTGATTCCACATAAACTATTTCTGAGAATAAGAACAGCAGGATGGAGTTCAGTGTCTGCATACTGAAAAAAATATGAGAAAAAATACTAATAAGCAGTATGAAGAGTGCTTACTTCTTCAAATGACAAGATTCCATATTGTATATAGAAACAAAATTTTTGTACTCTGACTGGAATGTTTATCAAGTTGCCCAAGACAAAGGTCTTCGGGGTCACTGAATCTTATGTAGTGGATAACTATCTTATAATCCTTTTTCATAAACTGATAAAAACCATATTAGGAGTATTGTATTTGAAATTTTACATGTGGAATTTTAAAATACCTCTGATAGAAAATCAAAACTGGTTTGCTTCTGCTGCATAAGAAAAAAGAATTTCCATTTTCTTTCAAGAACAATATCAATAAATAGGCAGCCAAGCAGTACTTAGTAGGAAATGGCATATGTTTTTAATATCCATTCAGATATAAACAGAATAAATTAAACATTCTCAGTTCTCCTATTTCAGCAGTTCATTTAAACATTATTAACAGGTCCAATCATTTAAAGATTGCCTTCAGTAAGAAAAACAGTTGAGGTAATTTTTGAGGTAGAATGCTGTTCTGTTCACCTCTGCATTTTACTTCTCATTGCTTTTCTATGATCTAGTTTATATTCCTTATAGTTTATGTCCAGTGGCTGGGATACTGGAGCTATCCAGAAGGTGGCTAGAGGTAATTAGATTAACATATATAGCTATGTGTATAAAATCAATTACAAAATTTATTGACAGAAGGTATTTTTAAACAACAAAAACCAGAGTAGATACTATAATCAGATTTAGGGGCAAAACCCCCTCTTGTCCAATATATTTATATAACTATAGATTCACTCTTATGACAACAGCACAAAGCCTTACTCACGGGAGTAGTGCTGCATTATTTAATTGGGATTACTGAGAACTGTCATGAGCAAGAACCTGATGGATTATGCTTTCACTTTGTGAAAAGAAAAAGGTTTCTTACAGACCATATAGATTTTTGTAATGAAAATACAGAAAATATTTATTCAGAAATTAAATAAAGGTATTACAGTCTATCTTGTACCCATCTTGTTGATTAAAACATAATCTAATTTACACACTGTTAAAGTGAAACAAAGCTTCCTAGAAGGAACAGGCTATACTAGATGGTGCCTCATGAAAGCACTGCCTTCTTGCCACCGAAACCTAAAATTACATTAAAGTAAATAGTAAAACCATAGTTGGTCAGCAATCAGTCTACTACCATCTCCGATTTGCTTGCCCTTGGCCAGCAGCAGGTCTGCCTTGGACCTGGCTGACATTGGCTTTATCAGACATGGGGGAAACTTCCAGCAGCTTCTCACAGAATCCACTGCTGTGGTCCCCTTGCTACCAAAATCTTGCCGCAGAAACCCAGTACAATAACTCATTAGATAACTAGGGGATTAATTACATTATCCAACTGAGCTTTGACACCAGTAATAATTCAGTGATTTTAACGGGAAGAAAAAGGAGAAGAGAGTAAAAACTATAAATAATATTTTTTTTTCCCAGGAGGTCTGCTTTCTTTTCCTCTTCTCTCATTGGATCTTCATGATGAGTGTGAAGTATTTAAAGAATGCTTAGAATACTTAGAGAATACCTTCCACAGAATGCACCAATGCTCCTGGACTTTTCCAGGGTGCAAATAATTCACAGAATCACAGAATCACAGAATCACAGAATGTTAGGGATTGGAAGGGACCTCGAAAGATCATCTAGTCCAATCCCCCTGCTGGAGCAGGAAATAGTTACTCTCTATAGTTACTTGAAATTTTTAATCCTCAAAAATATATGTTTTCTTTTAAATTGTTTTTTAATATTAGGAATATAATTTTCAGTTAAGCATTTTGAGATTCTATGTTAAAATTCTAAACAAATTGGAATTATGAAATGTAAGTTTGTGACATTTTGAAAATGTTTTATTGGAATAGTTTCTCAGAAATATTGACTTTAAATATTGACTATTTACATAGTGATCCACATCTTTGAACCCTGCTGGTCACAAATAGGAAATAAAGGCCCCAATGTCTTGAATTCCAGCCCAAACTCACTTCCATAAAAACATGTTGCCTGGCACTCTAATTATGGGGGGGTAAAAAAAACCAGAAAGGACTGGTCTGTGCTTTACAATAATTTGCTTGCAAAAGTTCACTTCAATGAAGCAAGCAATAAGACAAGAGTCTTAAAGTAATATACACTGTTACAATGCTAAGAAAAAGACTTCAGAGGCCTCCCCTAGCATTTAAAACACTAATAGGTTTTTCTCCAAAAAAAACCCTCCAAAAAAAAAAACCTAAAACCAAAACCACAAAATTTGGATGACAGTGAACTTTGAGCATATGCTCTATGTTGAAACCCACAAAATTTACTTAAGTTCTCTGAAACATAGTGCTTTTCTTATGGAGATGTCACATGTGACTGTACTGAGAGAGCACCACTCCAGTATGTGCTGTCACCTGCTTCCTTTAAATCTGATGCTCGGCTGTAAGTGTGAAAAAAGGAAATGACCGTAAAAAGAACAAAACCAAACCAAAACAAAACTCTATCTGTTATTAGTGTGGAAGAGGACGCAATCCTTGACTCCAAATTTCTGCAAGCTTTCCCACCTGGGCTGAGTTAGAAGTGTGACTGGGTGCATCTTTCCAGGGTATCCTAGGTGATGCTGATACAAATAGCTCTGAGAGAAAATGAAACAGATTCTAAAAAAAGGGTGCTTGTTTATTCTATGTGTTCTCATTCTTTGAATTAATTCAACGTTTTTGCAAATGAAGGATATCCTTGGATATAAAGCAGAATCTGTTTGCATTCTTTGTGCTGCAATCTCTTTAACACATACTAGATATCTATGTCTGGAATGGGCAAAGTCAGTGACCCATACTACTCAGTAAAAGAAACTTTCTATTGTATCCTTAAAAATGAATGTATTTCAGTCCTGACCTTCATCACTTGTTCTTTTCCCAGCCCTGAGACTTTTCTAACCAGGGACTGCCAGTCGTAAATAATGTGCTACATTTTGTAATGGTTCTTCACTGTGGAAAGAGAATCACACAGAAATTGAAAGAGATCACTGGCTGTATTTCTACTTCTGGTTGACAGAAACATAACTCTTAAACCTGAAAGGTGTTTACATGCTTTACACCCAAGACAGCCAGGTCAAGAACTAATATAGCTATTACAAATACAGATTCTTCAAATAGATATAATGTTATTTAAACTAATGCTAAGAAAATGAATAAAGGAAGAGTTAAATAATACAACCTTTGTTAGAATAATTCACAGAGAAAAGGTCAGAAGAAAGCACCTAGGTAAGCTCTGTGTATGATGATGCTTCTCTAGAGTAGTAAGTCTCAAAGAGACCTTTTGTGTTATCTTTATGCCATATTCTTAAGGAACTGGAATAATATTCTCTGTTTCCAATGACAACATAAGATGGTTTTGTAAGTTTATGATCTTTCTTGTATTCAGTCAAAGGTTTTAAAAGCTTTACTGTTGGGTCATCCCTTGATCCAATAATAGTGCAAAACAAGAATATCTGTATTCTTATACACTTATGTATAAACATGAGCAGGAATTGTGTGCATGCTCGTGTAAGTATATGCAATTTATAACGGTGAAATACTGAGTTAATAAAAGACACAGAGCTTCTATATGTTTCCACAGTATCTACTTCTGCTTCAGATTTAAATATACACAGATACCATTTAGAAGTTTAATGACTGTACATTTTATTCTGTTGAAGACATACTAAGCATTTAAAGTAATGAGATGAGATTCAAGACATTTTCAATTTTATTTTTTTTTAATAAAGGCTTTTCTGGAAAAGACTCTGCTAGTTAGGACCTTAGAAAATACACTTGTTAGGCAGCATTCTGACTTTTGTATCCATATTACAAAAAAAAAGCTTTGGGATTTGTGGCAACTAAGTGATCTTATCTGAGGTGAACCAATGGTGCTGGATCCACTAAATCGTGCAGTTGTTGCATTGAAACTGACGGTTTCTACAAACTAACTGAATAGTTAAAATAATTAGAAAATCAGATAATTTAATTGTATGGATGATCCGGGTCGGAGTTTGAATACATTAGGACTGGAGAAGCTTTCATTACTGTTGACTTTACTGTGGCCTCAGGTAGGACTTATGTGAAACACGGGAGATACAATGGCTTTGAAATAGCCCTGTTCATGGAGCTGAGTGCTGCTCATGAAAGAGCTGCTGCTAATCCGCAGCTTTGAAAGTACCCAACTCATTATAAAAAGACAATAATGATTCTAAAACTTGACTACATTAATAATATATTAAAAATACTGCAGTTTATCAACTCTTATTGATATCTGACTCTATTTTAAGTTAGATTTCTCTTCCTGGGAAATCTTACTTTCTGTGCCAATATTACTCTGAGCACAAGCAGAGAATCTTCTTTGATGTCACAGGCTCTAGTTTATGAAAACTTCAATCCATGAGAACTACAGGCATCTATGCCATCACTTTTTCTACTTTCTTTAAAATTAACGTGGTTGTCTTTCAAGAAACCCAAATTAACCAAAATTTGAGAGTTCAGTAACAAAACTGCTGAGTAAAGAGGAGTACATGATATATAACACTGAATTAAAAATAAAAGAGAGGTCCAGCTGTGTTGTATCGAGCTCAATTTGAGGATGCAGCTGATAGGGAATCCCCCATTTACAGCTAGTAACAAGTCCTTCAGCATTTCCAGTGCATTCTAGGCAGACTATATCAGAATGTTGAACTGTAATTTCATTATCTGAGATTCTCAAATACAGCCAAAATTGAGGGAAACATGATACACAGTGAAAATTTTTACTAACCTGTGTTCAGACTTGATTGAAATTTCCCCATACTTCAGCAAAGAGTCTTGCTTCTGAATATTAGGGGCTTGAAGATTACAGGAATCAATTTGTCTAAGTAAAATAATATCATCACATAGTAAAAGTACAAAAATAGTCTCCTGCCTCTCCTTGATATCAACAACCATATTTAGAAGTCCTAAATATTTTCAAATTCCTTTTAAACATTTTATATTTTAAGACTTCTCACAACAATAGGTTTAAATGTAGACAATACCTTAAAAGATATAAATTTTAAGCACGTATCAGGAAATGCATATAATAGAAATAGTTGTTTAAAACTTCCTATAAGGTACTTGTGATGAAAAGAAAATGAAACATTTCTTAACATAAGGATAAAAAAAAAGATGCTCCTTCCACTGGTAGGTTATTCATCTTAGAAAATATATAAATTAAGTCAATAAAATCTTGAAGCTGTATATGAAACTTATCTCCTAGACAGGGTCCCAATATCTACTATTAATGCAGGCCAAACACATACAGTTTGGCAAACTTCCATTTCCAATTCTCCTGTTTGCAAATCACTCTCTGTGCTACAGACACTGTTGAATCAGGAGACATGTTTTCTATCAAACCTATAAAATGCAATCCAGTTTTGCCTTCTCAAGATTTTGTGAAGTGTGTTTCCTCCTCCTAGCTTTTAAATCATCTTCCTCTGCTGTCATATTATCTTGCAAAACTTTGAGGGAAAGAAGAGATGGGTTAGCTTTATGTTTACATGATATAAATACACACATGCGTGTGCCTTAGGCACAAACAAGTATTTATAAAGGCATGCTTATGATCGATTACACTAGACCAGACTCTTTTGTCCTCCTTTCTCTCCATTTTCCTATTCTTTTTCTTCCCCTAAACACCTTGACCCCCTCTCTTTCTCTGCCCTTGTCTTATACAAGTAAAAAGCCCAGCCATAATTACATTTTTCCCCAGTGGCTTTGCTACATTTGTACCAAAATTTGGCATTTCTGGTACTGTTCTCTAGGTAATATCAGCCCCATATAGAACAATTTGCTGGTATTACTTATATGGTTATCTTGGGAATAGTGACTCGTGTTACTGATACACTTACCTAGGCACTGCTGGAAACACAAGGCTGTACTCCCCAAAAGATCCTCAATGCTCCCCTCTAATTATCTGCTAAGACTGGCCATATCTCACATAGTTATTCCTCACAGAGCTATCTGTAACTTTTGCCAGTCTCTCACTTGGTTATTTGTTATGTCTAGCAATTTCTCCTCAGTAGTTTCTCATCTTCTGTTCAGTAAATCTCAGGCCAGGGCCTCCTGCCTGCATACTTTAATAATGTCCTCCCATGAAGACGAAAAACCAGTAAGCCAAAGAACTGCCTGTGGTTATCTGAGCTCCTTCAGAAATTTTCCAAAGAGCAATTAAGTTTAGTATTCTGCTAAATTTAGCTTTAGCTAACAACATTCCACTTAGGTAACAACGTTTCGCACATGCTTTTCCCCTCCCCACATAAAACCAAAAACTCCTCACTTCTTCTCCCCTTAGTTCTTACCATTATTGGACCTACAGGTAGAAAGTAATTCCCCAGCCCCTTCATGTTTTCAGCTGTCTGATGCACAATCTCTCTATTAGCAAGTGAGTGGAGGGAAGTGATTGCAGGCTTCTCCGCTGGAGCATATATTTTAACCTTTGCACCATATATTTAACTTTGTGTGAAGCACTTTGTGCTATGGCTTTCTTCAGTCATTACTCAAGATGAGGATCTCTGCTTAAAAAGTGCAATTTGTTCCCAGGGGCAGGAATGGGGCAAAGTCAATCTCCCCGGTTCCGGGTGAGCGGGGACAGTCCCTCCTTCCACAGTCTATTCGCCACCATTAGGCAGAAGATATTCAACTAATCTTAAATACAACTCTTCACAGAATCACAGAATCACAGAATGGTAGGGATTGGAAGGGACCTCGAAAGATCATCTAGTCCAATCCCCCTGCCGGAGCAGGAACACCTAGATCAGATCACACAGGAATGCATCCAGACGGGTTTTGAATGTCTCCAGAGAAGGAGACTCCACAACTCTTGGTCCTTCTCCCCTCCTGACACACCAGCTAAGGGCAAATTACAAGTGTTCATAATTCCCCAAGATAAAGACAAATTGTAACAAGTAAGGACAGCTTCAGAGAATGAGGGGGGAGATTAATATGGGAACAGAGTAAATAGAAAAAAATGTAAGAAAAGAAGAGGAGTGGAGGAGTAAATCCAACCAGATATTAAAAATGTATGCAAGGAACAAATAAAAAAGTCAAAAGCCTAAAGTAGAGGAGAAAAAGCCTAGAAACCTTTCCAGAAAGAAAAGACAAAGAGAAAGCCCATGATATGGGAAACTAAAAGAAAAATCTCACCAAAATATGAAGAAATATACAGAGTGATGGCTGATCTATAAAGAAGGAAAGATCTTGAGAGAAACTTTTTTAGGTGAAAAAAACAAGCAGAAAGACCTATTTCTGGGGAGAAGAGATTATAACTGACCTTTTAATCATGAAGATTTCAACAATGTCTGTTAAAATTTTAATGGAAAATATAGAAGGAAATGAAGCCCTAGTTAAAAGATGGAGGGCTGCTTTAGTTTCACAGGTTGTATTTTAATCAACTGAATCTCAAAAATATTTTTCAGCTGAGTCTTTTTCCAAATTACTTTGCTAACCCATTTCTAACTCTCCAGTCAAGTCTGAGGTTAGGTGATATGATGGAAAGCTCAATATAAATAGTCATGCTTAAGCAATTCTGCTCCTCATAGGCAAAAGGAAAATTTGTCAGACCATATAGCTCTAAACTAAATAATAAACTATTAAGATGGATTAGACCTGAGGAATTTAAAATAAAATATTAATATTTGCTTTGAAGGACATGTTGATTGATTCTATAGAAAATGTAACAGGAAAAATTATTCATCTTGTTTTTATATAAACTTTGTTTTGCAGGAGAGGGATTTTTTTAAAATGGGAAAATCAGGAATGTTTTGAATTTCTGTCTTAGGTCAAATACCTTCTTTAAAACCTTGAAAGGCTAAAAGCCTATGGTTGCTGACTGTTCATAGATGAAATGCCTAAAAGCAACATCCAGTCTGAAGAGTTAGTTCTTGCAATAGTTATATCTAATGCTTATCCAACACAGCCAAGTCGAAGAAAATCTAGTATATGGGAATATTTGCTCTTGTGTGAGTCAGAGCTCAATTTTGCAAACTTTGGGACTGTTATGGTTTAGTCACAGAATCATAGAATCACAGAATTTTAGAAATTGAAAGGGACCTCAAAAGATCATCTAGTCCAATCCCCCTGCCGGAGCAGGAACACCTAGATCAGATCACACAGGAACGCATCCAGGCAGGCTTTGAATGCCTCCAGAGAAGGAGACTCCACAACCTCTCTGGGCAGCCTGTTCCAGTGCTCGGTCACCCTCACT
>VZTO01003241.1:24520-53980 GCA_013400615.1 Syrrhaptes paradoxus | reverse complement strand
GGGGTTGTTTAGTCTAGAGATGAGGAGGCTGAGAGGAGACCTTATCACTCTCTACAACTACCAGAAAGGAGGGTGTAGTGAGGTGGGTGCTGGCCTCTTCTCTAAAGTAAAAAGTGATAGGCCAAGAGGAAATGGCCTCAAGTTACACCAGGGAAGGTTTAGGCTGGATATTAGGAAAAATTTCTTCACTGAAAGAGTGATCAGGCATTGGAACAGGCTACCCAGGGAAGTGCTGGAGTCACCATCCCGGGAGGTGTTCAAGAAACATGTAGATGTGGTGCTTAGAGATATGGTTTAGTGAGTTAGTTGGTGTTGGGTTGGATTTGATGATCCTTGAGGTCTTTTCCAACCTTAATGATTCTATGATTCTATGATTTATAAACATTGATTAGGTCACCCCTCAGTCTCCTCTTTTCCAAGCTAAAGAGACCCAGCTCCCTCAGCCTTTCCTCATAAGGGACATGCTCCATTCCCTTAATCAGTAATAGTCCTGCAAGAAATGTAGCTCGACAATATTTTTCTTTAGAAAAGACCTTGCGTACCTTGGGATGTGTGCTGGAGGCAACAACTTGTGGGTGAACAAGGATGAACAAGCTTGTGGCAGTACCTCTGGAGTTGCATTCAATGTGGAGGTACATGCCCCAGACTGAAACAGCAGACCAAACCTGTCGAAGTGTGGTCATCATGGCAAAATAGTAGGCTATAGGTGTGCATCAAAATTAATTTCCATCTCCCTTCCCATCAGCACCTTATGTGTGAAAAGGGAGATAAGCCAAAGAGAGACCTTTTTACACCATAACATTTAAAAGGTTTATTTAAAGAGGCGTAGAGGCCTCAGACAGATTTTGGCCAAATCATTGTACAGCTCATCTGTGCTGTCTCCCAGGGTGCTCAGCTGGAAGCATTTACACTTTCATGTGTAACATATTTGTAGACTAGAGAGATAAATCATTAATGGTATATGTTTGAAATCTTACTTGAAAACTAAGAATCAATGTGTATCCAGTCCATTATTTGAATTATAAACTGCTCTCGGAACTCAGTAATGTTTACTAAGCACTTGGAGAATGTATATAGAGCCTTATACCATCAGAACAGAAACTGCATTTAATTGGCAAAATATCAGGGATAGCAGGAGGAGATTTCTTATTTAATGTGACACACTATTCTCAATATCTCTGGAATTCTGAGGAAATATTTTTAACTGGAACATCTATTATTATCCTAGAAAACACTATGGTCTTTTTCACAATTATTAGGTAGCCAGAGGTTTGATATTGAAATCTGAATATTCAAGAACCTAAAGACACAACAGAGCTCTAGTGCTTGATAAAATGGCTTGAATTTGCAAATTACTAAGTAAACAGAAATACAGCACAGTTTATAAAATGTTAAAACTTTTACATACCTCATGAATATTATTGATAATAATAAAATTAATAGACCTATTTTAAAATGAGGAAAATGGAGGAATAAAGAAAGAATTCCAGCTGTGTTTGCACTACATGATTAAAGGTAATAAAGCAATGTGGACATGGTTTACTGAGAAGTCATATTTTATTTATATTCATTCTCTTTTGCTTTAATAAGCCATGGCTTAAACACACACACACACAGAGGCACACATACACCTTTATTTATCTTTAAACATAGCTTCCAGTATAATTTCTCTGTCAGGGGTGCCAAATGAAATGTAAAAGCCATTCTGAAGAGTTTAAACATAACTGGAGGTAGAGATGCTTTTCCAACTAAACAGGGACTCCTCCAGGTGGCAGTGGATGGCAGCCGTCGCGGCTCTTAGGGACCTCGTTGAAAACCTAGGCACAAATATATGGGTCATGCATGAGAGTGCACAAAACCAACAGGGTTTTTTTTCAGCTTGGCAGACAGCCTTCTTGCCTGTCTACCAAGCAAACAAAGTTTAACATTCAAGGAGAGCAAGTCTTTAAGGCTGGGACTCTGTAAGGAAATTACGATGACCTGGCAGTGACCCCATTTTTATTGCATCAATTAAAAAAATCTTCTAACTGCTTTTTGAAACCTCTTGAACTGAAATGGAGGCTAGCACACAAAGTCTTCGTGCTGAAGAGTCAGAGGGGTACCTGAGCCTGTGGGAGCGGCAGCTGCCCGCGTTGGCATTGTGGCGGTGTGGCATCCCAGCGGTGCTGGCAGCCCTGGCCCACAGCTGGCTGCCCAGCCTGCCAAGCAGCTGCCAGCTGCTGATGCTGGAGAAAATGTTTTCTACAGCTGAGCAGATGGGGCCCGCGACTGCCATGCAAAGGCTTGAAACAATAGTTTGAAATGGGAGGTGGCACTGGGAATGAAACATTAAAATTTTCTGTTAAAAAAACCAACAAAAATATTTAGTCAAAGGCAAATGACCTTGAAAACACTAAATGGTGATTTGTTTGAAATAATAGAAGTTAGGAAAAATGAAGCACATAAAGCATTTTCTTTAGCTATTTGCAGCAGTAAACATGTGGGGGGGGGGGGAGTGATTTGCTCAGTTCAATCCCTACTTTGTTTGGCTGTAATGCGCCAATAAACAAAAGGCATCAAAAATATTTGATCTTACTTAGTCTTTCAGTGATAAATTGAAGCAATTTCCGTGATGCAGTCATAAGACCCCAAAAAATATCTAAAGAAATTCACAACTAGATAAAGGTTTGAGGAAGGATGTTCAGTGTTTAGTTTTAGGCACAAATTTGGGTGCCTGAAGGAATATTCTGAGTCACAAAAGTATAACACTTCCACCAAGTCAAAGTTTAAAACAAATCCCCCAAATGGCTCCTTGTTAGGCTCTTCAACATGGATTTAAGAACTGAACTCTAAACTTATATTTACAGGCTTCTTGCTTTTGGCTTGGAGGTACAGCTGCACTCAGGAAATGAGAATGTAAAAATAGCATCTTCTTAGCCAAGGATTTGGCCCATATAAGTATGTATCTCTTCCAGCTCATAACAGCATATTTCATTGACTGAAAAAAAAAAGTCACACAAAAAGCTTCCCATTTATTTCTATCACGTGTCTTTCAGGACAAATGTGCTAAAAGAACACACACTGCTTTCTATTCTGCTTGAATACATGTTAACTTAGAGCTATCCAAAGTATTACCTCCAGACATGCTGGAGAACACATTTTTATTTGATTGGTTTGGGATGTTGGTATTTTTTGCAAAAAAGCTAAGCTCTGACAGCTGCATTCCTTAGAAGCGATGAAGCTGTCAATCATGAGAGGGAAGACCATAAGAGCAGAAGGCGGCTTGCTCAGCAGCAGCACCCAGGCTTGGGAACGCATTTACCAACGGAGATTAGGATGACCACAAATCTTCCTGGCTCCAAAGCAAAGTGCAAAACTAACTTCCTTGGCTTAGCTCTCCCTCTTTCACATCTCCAAATGAAGGTGAGAAAAACCTTCAGGAAGGTGAGAGGAGAGAAAAGCGATAAAGGGAAAAGGAAATAGAAGGAAGAGATGGGAGTAAGGTAAAGAATACCGTACTGCTCCTTAAAAGTATCCTCACTGAGAGGTAATGAATGTGAAATATTATACTGAAGTCTCTGACAGGATAAAAGCTTTTTCCTACGGAATTGAGAATGATTCTGCACATATCAGACAGCAATCCCAGAAGTGACTCTTTTATTCTGTCAGTGGCATGGAAGTTTACAGTATGCTGGATTGGTCAACCATGAAGACGATGGTTGGATTTAGATCACATCAGTAGATGTCAATTTACTTTCAGAAAGCAAGGCATCAAACCTGAAGAGTGTTTCCAGAGTTCCCACTGTTCCTACTTCAGCTGTGTTACTTTTTTCAAGTCAGGCTCAGCTGATCCTCCTCCCTGTGTGTCCCTGAATGTCAGTAGAGTGGCTTAATGTGATATCTTAGTTATTAATACTCATTACTCTCTTCCAATTACTGTATTTGTATGACTGTGCAAATAATATTTGACCCAATGCTATGAAATGCACAGTGATTAGATGTTCCAATTGCTATATCAGAACTACATTATTCCTATCACTGTAAAGATGCAAGAACAGTCTGGATGAAATATTGATTCATCAATTAATCATCAGTTAATCTTAGGCAATAACTTTATGTACTGCAGAGAGCAAACACAGCAAAAGAACTTTCATACCTGTGCCTGTGATTTTCAGTCTATTTTTCACTGAGCCATACTGAGTAGCAGTGTTTTCATAATGTAGAAAGATGTTGCAAGTCAAGTTTTTACTTTTTCCAACACTGTACGGGCATATTTCTTGGACATTCAGAGCTTACACAACAGCAAATAAGTTTAGCAGATTGACCATGTGTGTGTCTGTCCTATTTCTTATCCATCACATTTTTTTCCTCCAATTTGCACTTCATGATTATCTATAACCTTTATTAAATTACTTTTTACTGCATATTTTATTTGAGTATCATTCACTGAAATAGGTCAGGGCAGGTAAGTCCCTTGATGTAGATAGTGGTCTGAGAAGTTATTACCTCCTTAAAAGCTCAATATGAAGAAGGGTCTTATTCATATTTTATATTTTGGCTCTCCTAATTATTTTTTACATTTAGAAAGGGAAACCCTGGATTTCAAAGAAAAGGAAATCTCAGAGAAATCCAAACTATCCTGCTGAATTGGAAGTGAAGTGCTAGCTCTGCATGTTCTTGAAAATAGTCCATAAATGCTTCTTATGATCACCCCTCAGACCATTGCAATAGCCTTATTACTGGTTTGTGCTTTATCTCCTGTAATAATTCTATCTGATTTAAAGAGGCATGATTGGAGATGCTAATTCTGCTGATGCTGTTCACCTGATACAAAGGGAGGCCAAACAGTCTATGTGAAGGTCTATGAGCATGGCAATTTCTACTGGAACACCAAGTATTCGGACCTTCTCAGGCTATGGCTGCAGTAACCAGTACAGCCCAGGAGCAGTAGAGGGGAACAGAGCCGGCAGTGCTGAGGACTAACATGTACAGTACATGCTTTTCAGGATTTTATTTCAGGCTAGCTCTAGCCTGACCTTGAGGACTCAATGTCCATCAGTAACCAGAGAGCACAAGGGTGCCCCTGGAATATATTTTTGGGTTTATCACCACCCAAAAGAACATGAGAAAACACACTTCAGGACTTTCAGTGGAGGCAACTGAAAAGACAACACTAACCACAAGGCACCAAGTGGAGACACGAGAAAGGGCTCTTCAAAAGTGCACCACCAATCCAAAATAAAACAGTAATGAAGAAGCACCTGCAGAAGTGGCATTAGGTGTGAATTTTAATCCCTCCTGAAAGGTGAAGGGAAAGAATTGTGGCCTTCTCAGCTTGGGTGACTGAGTTTTTAACTACCTTCCCATGTTTGTAGCTTTAAAGTAACAACATACATTAGAAAACACTTCCGGTCTCAGAACAAGATCTTGGTTTGTTCTTAGAACTGAAAAAAAAAATTTAAAGAAACATATTCAACATTATGAACAAAATATGGAAAATTTCTAGCCATAGAAAATCCTGCAGTCTACTGTATGTTATTCAGAAATTTCACTTTAATTAGTAAGAGCCTTGAAATCACAGGGGAATAAATGAGAACAGAATAGTTATTGGGTAGATATAGCTCAGCATATAGACCTCACTGCTGGTAGTTCACCTTTTCCAAAGACCTAAAGAACAATAACAAGACTCGGTATCCTATGTGGCTCCAGAGAAAAGTCTGGTAAAAATAAAGAAGACTCTGCTGATGCTGACTCAGCATTGCTGCCTTAGTGGGGAGCAGAAAGCAAAAATTAATATGATTTTATTTTGGTGAATATCATGTGGTAATACGAATTGGAGCTGAAGTGCTTTTACCATTTTTTCACCTCTTCATTTTCATCATAAGAAGAATGTATTTCATATAATAGCATTGAGCTTGTGACTCTGAACATACACATAAAGACAGTAATGAACAGACATTTTCCTGCACTACAGACAATTATCCTCTGGATCTCTCTATTGTGTATAATATCTAGCTCTGCAGAATCATCTCTCTTCAGAGCTGCAGCAAATAAAGTCTCAAACACACTGATCAGGTACACTTTCTGTAGCTATGATTTATGATATTCAGTTGCTAAACTCAGACACTGTACATTATATTGTCATTTTGTAGACTCTAGAGGCTACAGTGATACCAATAACCAATAAAAGAGTTCATTTTTTCTCATTTAAAACAACTGGAGATTTTACATCTGGAAGTTTTCATTATCCAAAGGCAATGAGGAGATGAGGCTGGTTTAGAAGACTGCAGTCAAATTGGTTGAATTGCTAGTGTTGTTCCTGGTAAAACTGAAATCTTTTCAGGTATGGTAAGAAAGCTGGTTTGAAGAGCAGCTGAGCCCAAGCAAAAAGCAACATAACAACATAAAGCTACTTTTTAAATATTCATGTTCCCAGATATGTATTTTTATGTTTCAGTAATATTTTACCATTTCATAACATGATAGAAACAGTCTATACAGAAAATACATGTTCTAAAAACAAGAGGAGATAATGTATTTTTTTTTAATTCAGTATAAATATCCATGTCAACATAACCTAACACATATGACCTCTAGGAAAGGACAGTTTATATATAGATATAAATATGAAAGTAAAGTACGAATTTAACAAAAGAGACAATTATGTTTCTGACTGAGACAGCATAATCCTGTGCCATCCAGTCTCAATACTTCTCTCCATGAAGATTAAAAACTGTGGACCTTTGTTTAACATTAAAAATGCTACTAAAATACACCATGGAATAGTTCCAATAATTGTTAGACTAGTATAAAAATCTCTCTAGTTTTGAAACTGTCCTACTTCTGCCTTCAAAGATCACATTGACCCTTCCAGGGAGTGGGAGCATGAATGGTTAGTTCATGTACAAGTAACCTTATTCAACCTTCCTTCTTGCTATATCCCAAAATCTTCTGTTTCACTGCTTCCTGGGATACAGTCACTGGTCTGCAAAGAATTATTTTGCTCCTCTGTCCCTGATATGCAGATACATGCTTGGTAGCATTAATTTTTTTTTTTTTTTGCTTGTACCCAGTTTAAAAAATGACCAAGTTGCTTTTATCAATTTCTTATCATTACCAGCAAAATTTATTGTTCCCCAATTTTTGTGCAAAACCTTTAAGTTGCATTAACCATCTTTTTATGTTTCTTTGAAATTATTTATAATTTAAACATGGAGGTACAGTAACAGATTTAATAAGAATCTCCCTTTCTTCCAATGTACAGCTGTATATTTGTGCTTTGGAAGGTGTGATCCAACTCAAAAATTCCCTGCTCATCACTAAAATAAAGCTTTCTGTAAGGCAGAGTGTGGCAGCCATTTATTAACTCAATCTAATACAATACAAAAGGTCTGGGGAAAAAATCATATACAAAAAATCCTTCCTCTCATTAACATGCAATGTTGATTTATAACCACTAATAAAAATTTTTGTTAATGGATGGAATCTTTCCAGGTTAGTTATTTTCATATTATGTCAATATATTCTTATATATTTAATAAGTTCAATAGGATAAATTAATGGTGTGCTTTTTCAGTGGCTCATTTCCCACCATATCTGAAACAAAACTCAGTGAGGAATAGGGTAGGCTATAGATAATGTGATCAGTAAATTATCTGTCAAAAGAAATTATCTTTCAGATGCTTTACAAAAGCCCTATTTAAACGAATTACAAAGCTTCCTGTCTTAAATGTTTATTTTTTAAAAAATGCAGTCCAAACTGGATGCTTTGTACAGTAGGAAAACTTGCATCTGAGAGTCTTGTGTCTGGATACAGAAAAGACACTGATGATTCTTAAATTTTAAGGCAGGGAGAACCTTTGTGGTTAATTACTACAGCCCTTTTGAAAATTCCTGTCTATTGACACATCTTTAATATGAAAAGTAGCATTTATTTACAGGAGGGGACAGACCAAAAAAGTATGGTTTTAGTCACAGGTCAGAAAAAGAGAACAAGAATGCCAATAAGAATCTCTCTTGTATCAAACCCAGCAAACCTCTCACCAGGCCTCAGATGTGATGTGTGGATGATTCAAGAGAAAGGATAAAAACAGTGTAAGTATAAAAAAATTGCACCTCTTTGAAATTTTACATAATCCTATCATACACCCCTCCTATCAGTCATCTCTTTTCCAAAGTAGAGTATTTTGGAACTCCATATTTCTGATCTGACTTATCTTCCACCTCTGAAATTGCCCTAGTTCTGCTGCATCTTTTTAACTCGAATGATCAGAATTACACCCACAAGTCAAGACGTAGACTCACCAGACATTATATAGTCTCATAATGACAATTTCTGTTCTTTATTACTTTCCTAATATTTCCTAAGTTCTATTTACCACTTTAACTGCCTCTGAACATTCAGCTGATGCTTTCAGAAATCTACTCATAATGACTACAAGATCTTTCAGAGCTCATTATTGTGCATCTATAGTAGGATTATTGTGTTTTTCCCACAAAATGCATTATTTTGCATTCATTGACACTGAATTTCATCTGCCATTTCATTCCCATTTACGGAGTTAATATCACAATCAGCTGTAGACTTTAGCATACTATTCTAAACATATCTTTTACCTACACCACTGACTCCATCAAAGGACTCCAGCAGATCTATGAAGCAAAAATTATGTTGCAAATCACACCATGTTTGCATAAAGCACATTGGCCTTTTGCAGTGTAGTATAGTTATTTCACTATCTAATTAGTCTAACTTTCTCATAGCATTTATTGATAGTCTCAGTTTTGTAATCATGCACATATTTTTTCTAGAAAAATCTGGAAACCTCTTGCTGCCCTTCAGTAAGGTTGATTTGACCAACAGATTGCTTACCATAGCCAGTATTTTAGCAATTTAATATTGTAATTTCCTTAGCTCTCCTAGTTAAAAATGTATTGTAGCGATGCTTTGCTAGAAAGTATTCTATTGAATTATTCTATCTGACACGTCAATATGAGATAGTTGCACCCTCTTCCTCATTCTTTGTTTACTAGTGAATAGAATAGAATTAACTTTTGTACTATGGCCTTGTCTTTCTCAAGATCAGTCAGTATGTCTCAGTTGTCTATTAAACCTTATTTCTGTTTGGATTCCTGTTTCTAAGGCATTTGAAAAATAACGCTTTTTTTCATCAGTAACTTTTATGCAATTAACCACTTGTTCCTTGAAATATCTTTTGCACTTTCTTAATAGAGTTTTATATTTAGCAAAATAAATATGTATTAATGGATTAAAGTTATTGCGTTATTTCATATTTTTTGTCTTCTAGGACATGGCTTTAATGTTTTTAAAAATTCTTTTTATTTCTACGAGCTTCTTTTACTTTGCTCTTCTAGCACAATAGGCTCCTTGCTTGATTGCTTCAATTTTTAAGAGGAATTTTGATAAGCATTGTGCAGGATAATATAGTCTTAAGCAGTCTTCATTCTGTCATTAGCATTTCACTCTCCTTGCTCTTCCTTCTCCTACCTTTAGTTTTCAAATTGCCACGTAGCCCAACACTGCATGCATGGAGGAAAAAAAAAAAAAAAAAAAAAAAAAAAAAAAAAAAAAAAAAAAAAAAAAAAAAAAAAAGAATGGGGGCAATATGCAGTGATACTTCCCCAAACTCCTACAATTTGTGGTTCTTGGATTTCCTGAGCAAAAGTCTTTGTATTTATCTTTTCAACTGATTTCCTTTTCGTGTATTTGTCAAGTAGATTTTTAACTCATGTGTTGCCTCTTTTTCTGTGCTTCAGCTTCTACTTCCAAGTGCTTTCATTAACAAATACTACAGACGTAGATACTGAGCAGACATACAGTTCTATTTGTTACCAACAGCAATTTTTGCAAAAACCATCAGTGAGAGAAACATTCTGAAGTTTCTACTAAGGCAATAAAGTGGGATATTTGGTAGGATTTAATTTCTGTTTTTTAATTTACATATTTATTTGCATAATCCTGGGCAAATGATCAGTATTAAATAAAAGATGTTTGATCTGGTGCTTGTAGCATATTCAGTTGAGAATGCAATTTACTCAGTACATATAGGTGAACAGAAAGTGTATGACCATGTAAAACGGGGATAGTTTAATAGGATTGCTACTGAAAGACCTATTAACACACTTTTTATTAACATCAAAATATGTGATTATTTTGAATATTGCAATTAAGGGGCCATTAGAAACATGATAGAAAGATTACAATAATGAGGGCTGCTTTTTAAGCTCTTCACTTCTGCCTAAGTCAACTCACCAGATTTTGAAAGCAGAGACATTCAACCTTTTGGTTATACCAGGTACTTTATTTTGAGGAATGGAAGACGGAAAAATGCAAACTCTGACTAATGTGAGGGAGTACCTCAAAAGCAAGTGAATATATAGAAGAGTCTCTACAAACTGCAAATAAGTAACTTGCTTGGAGAGTTACAACATAAAAGAAAAGGCACAATACTTCTATCAGTTATGCTGAGCCATTTTCTAGAATTTCAAATTTACACGCACTAAAAATTTAACTACATTAATGAGGCAATAAGTTTTCACAAAACCAAAGCATATATGCAATATGGTTAAACACTTGTCATTAAATGTTCACAAGATGCTTATAAATCAAGGCATAAAGTAGGTGAAAAAAAAATAATATATTAAGAATTAGTGCTTTGGAGCTCTCTCCAAGGTTACATTTCCTGGGGACCATGCTGCAGCACTTCTCCTTGGACAAACTGAATAAGGCAAACAATTGTTTTAATCTACCAACCACAAAAATTCCACCTTTTACTTTCCGTGTCAGTATGCCTTTGACTTTCAAAAATAATTTGGGTGTGACCAGAAGCCAGAAACAAATCAAGTTAAGGATTTATGAAGTTGGAACTGTTTAAACTCAGCTTTTCAGCTGTGATTGAGTAGGACTCAAGAGTTACTCTCTGATAACTTAATATGGTGTAAGAGCACTTCTTCAAATCCAGAAGTTCATGAGCTTTGCTTTATTCACTGCAATGATGGATGAGCCCTGGAATTTTCAGCTTTGAAAATGAGCTTTCTTAAATCTACACCCTGCCGCCACCACCAGGCAGTCTGGGAAAGACATGGGGAGCATCCGGCTTACCTGGGGGCTGCGCTGGACAGTGGGACTCATCCAACCGAAGAGAATTTGTACATCCCCCTCACTGAGAAGAAGAGGCCAGAAGAAAAACAAGAAACAACCCTGGAAATGTGTTCTGTTCCTGTTTTGTGTTTGGGAAGTGGAGCTCTGTTTTGACCTGGTTGTCTCTTGGCTTGCAGTATTTATTTGTGTTGCAAGCTGCCAATGTAGAGTTGTTAGCAGAGCATTAGAAACTCAGACTTTCTTCTTCACCTTTGAGTTTAAAATCATGCATTCAGCTGGAAGGATTCAGTTTGCATAAGAAAAAGATGGTGTAGAGTTTCACCACCAAAAGACAGTAAAAACCAATTCTGTGTAGATTTAACAGAATATCTGGAATGTCTGAAGAGCTTTTGTGGGGATCCACGGGCAGAATGAGAGGCCCTCTGAGAGCTGGATTTAAATATTTTATCATCAGAACTACAGTTTTCTGTAAGGATGATGTGCTTGAAAACCACACGGAGGTTGTTTTAACCACAGCTTAAACAAAAGATTACCTCCATTCTGTCCATAATGAGACTGAACCCACAGCTAGGATTAATTCAGCACTTTTTCCAAGAAAAATCATCATAGCTGTTTCCTAATTCCAGCAAATGCAGTGTGAGAACACAGGCACTGCTGCTCCCAGGCATCAGGAAGCACCTGCCTGGGGGATCATAGAGAGGGGAGAGTCTGAATTTCCACCTGTGAACTGAAAGTGGCCTACTCCTTGCCTGAGCTTGATTATAATTAGTCTGAGGAGAGGTAGGGTATATATGTATTATTTTTTTACAAAGCTTCTGGGTTTATTCTCTTTTGTTTTGACTTTTCACCTTTAAATTTGCTTTTTGAACTGTTGGGGGCTTGCTGGTTTTGTTTTGGGTTGGTTGATTTGGGTTTTTTTTTTTGCCAGTTAAATTGCTTCCTTCAAGCTATTTGATCATTGCCAAGGGGCTGTGGTTTATTTACTTGTTCTGCAGTGTAGTGGTTTCTGCTTAGCTCGCTGGATGGCAGCTTGTTTCCTGGCAGCTACTTTAAGTCTGCATGAGCAGAAAGGTTGGGAGGATGAGATAGAGTGAATGACTCCGTGTGCTGCTCCAGAGGTAAAACCTAATCAAGTTTTAAAATGTTTTAAGCAGGAAGGTGTTGAGAATGTGACTAATGAATCTTGTAATATATTTTTGCAACAAACCAAAAAATGTTTATTTTCTACAAGCTACCAAAGCAGTTAGTACTTGTGGTCTATTTTGCATATTAAAGAAAAAAGGTTACACTAAGAGTTGTTACAACTCTGCTTTTAACAGCTTTTACGTTTTTCTTTTCATAGTTTAAATTTTAAAAAATGAAGTGTTTAAATAGTTTTCATATAGCATTTCACAGTTCAAATAAAAGAAAAAAAGTTATTGTTTTAAACTACAGAGCCTGTACTTTGTGTTTAGTTATCAATATTGGGGAACATTGATAAGTTAGCATGTCATGACAAAACTTAACAAAATTAAAGGGAAGGAAATTTTCTTTGGACTGACTGTCTGAATGCTACGGGAGCTAGAAGCAGCATAGTAATTTTATTTTAAGAAACAATATGTTTTAAAATATAATAGGATGTTGTTAAGAATGTGTTCAATACTACCCTGCTCAAACGGACTCTCTCAGGATGGCTTGGTTGTTTTACAACATGGGTGCAGTTCACAGTGCAATCATGGAGAGAAGGAAAATTGTAGCAGGCATAGGAGGAGTATGGTGTCTTTTGTATGTGGAGTAGCTAAGCCTTTCTTTTGATTTGGGTTATGATCAGAATAATAGTGAATATATTTTTGTCTGGGTTTTCTTTTTAAAAGACTTTTCACAAGGTAATGTCCCAGAAGAAAATCTGATAGACTGTCTTAAAATAAATGAGGTGAATGATTGCTGTGATGTTAGGGAGAAGAACTTTATTATTTCTGTCTACTCAGAAAATCTTGTGATGGTTTGTGTAAAGTCGTTGCATCAGATCCTGTTGCGAAAAATAAGGGACTCACTACAGTAAGTCTTGTTGAACTAATTTATTATAAGGCAAGAGCAAGCAGCACTGGGCAGCACCGGGGATTGCTCTGCCACAAATGTGCACACCTTCTGGCATCATGTTCAGCCTTTTATAGAGCTAATTATTAGTTATTTATTAGGTTTCTTGATACACTTATACATATGCATTATTGATCCCCGCTTCACATGCAAATGATGTTTCCTCCTCTCCGGGCAAGCGCAGTATCTTCTGGTGGTGGTCATCAGGGGTCGTGAAGATGAAATAAGACATCTTCCTCACCGTTGAACTTTTTACCTCAGTTCTTTGCGCATGCTTTGTAGGTATTTGGCTTCCTTTCAGACTGCAACACTGGTCCTAATCAGTTAAAGGCCCTCTTTCTTATCAGGGATATAACTTGTAGCTGTCCCCCCCTTGAGTAATCAGGGGCCAGTCCTTGATCTTATCGTGAATTGTTGCCACAGGCCTTTTTTTGTATAACAACTTACTGACATGAATCATGTCCTGGTTTCTCACACTGTCATACAAGGATCACGTCCAGGACACTGCACAAATTCCTAGAGCTCTGCTTTGAAAAGAGTCACTTCAGAGGAAGCGCAGAATAAATCCTATGTGCTTTTGCCCAGACCAACGAATTTGAGACCTTAATATGGGGCATCAGGATGTTAGTCCTAGTCATCATGACAATTCCTCTGTTTGGCTTAGGTAAAGAGCCTGATATTTTTGCTCTTTTGAACCAGGAACCATAATAGGTGCCTAAATACCTATTAAGTACCTATTATGTACCCACTAGGCACAATAATAGCCTGTCTGAATATGGCCTTAATTGCTTCTATGTAAATGCTCCAGAAATTTGTGTGTTAACAACAATAAAGTCTCTCACTGCTGGAAGAAAACCTATGAACAAAGTCACAGCTTCTTGATAATGGGCCATTATCCATTAACTGTATGCGCATAAAAAGACATCTCTTTTGTAAAATGCCCTTACAATGGAACTACAGCTGAGAGGTGATACTTCCTATAACAAGTGTTGTCTAATCAAACAGAGGCAGCAATCTGCAAAGGTCAGAAGGGCAGCACAGAAAGGATTTTGAAGGGCCAAAAGGTGAGTCAGGTGCTGGGGAGGTGCCTGTGAAACAGGGTAGAAAGATCTGAGGGGTTCTCTGGGCAGGGAAACCTGCAGGAGTTGGCCAAGGCGGAGTTAAGGGTTCATAAGAAAGTACAGTCAAAAGCCTGAAGGGGAAAGTGAGAAAAGAGTAGCTGCAATATATGTAACTGTCCAGCTTCAGCCCTTTGTCTGCAACAGGGACAGCATATCATCTTTCCTCTGTGGTGTTCTTATCGTTTTCCTGCTGAAGAAGAGGACAGCCAAGAGCAAAGGAAAGCCTTTTCACCAAATATGAAAGAAAGCCATTTTCTTTCTATGTGGTCAACATTCTTCAAGTACAAGTCCAATTCCATCAAGCTATATCTTTACAATATCCAAAATCATTTGGTAAAAATTCAAATCTTTTGTGTGCAGAATTTATGTAATGACAGAGGAATGAGCAGCCAGAAGATCCCAAGCAGAAGACTGACTGCAAAGGCCAAGGAAGCAGAACCCAAGTTTTGCACTACTACACAAAGATGCTGCAGCATTTCTGTATGAGTTTGACTTGTACTGGAAGTAAAAGAGGTCTGGAGAAGTTTGGCTCTTCTTCATTTTTCTTCTCTCAGTGTGATGACGGGAATGAATGAAAAAGTGTTGTTCTGCATGGGGAACACAGGTGTTTCCACAAGCCCTGTGACACAGTGTTCCAGTGAGTTTTTGGACATTTCTGTTGTTTGGAGTGAATATAAAGCCATAAGGGCATTTGAATGAGATAGAGGGTATTCTGAAGCTTCCTGTGTACAGGTGATAAACAGCTCTCTGTATCATCATACACGTGTTCTCGAGCAGTTTACTTATCCTAGCAAATCTACAAAAACTAATTAAACATACCTGTTATGTGAGATTGACAAGCATAAAAAATTATTTTTTGCTTTTGACTGTTATGGGATTTTTTTCTATTACTGAAAAATTAAAATAATATTTAATTTAAAATGCCACAATTTGAATGACCTTTGATGACAGTGAGGTTAAAGAACATTATCTCTGGCAGATTTAATCGCGAAGTCATGAGACCAGCATACCCCAATAATAGTCAAAATAACAGACAATATGCTAGTAATAATGATTTAATGTTTGCCACATGTTTGCTTCATTTGGTTCATGTTTATGCAGAAAGAACTACTACATGTTTTGTTAATTGCGTAAATAAAGACATCAGCTTCTTCTTCACATTGTATCTCTACAATATAATGGATCCCTTCATGTATTACAATGCTGCTGTCCAACTTCTGCTTGTGGGTTGAATCTACCACCCAAATGATTCATTACATTATAAAGTTTGCTTGTTCTCTGGTCCATGAGAAATTCACTATAATAAAATCTGGCCATAGTTGTCAAACAAGTTGTATGGTCCTGTTTTATATCACTCTTACGCAAGCTAAGTTGCAGTGAGCTTCAGAGTGAATGCAGAGTTACCTACTCATTGAAGGAGTTAAGAAGGTTTTCTGAAATCTTTTATTCAAGCATTATTACATAAAAAGCTAAAACTGAAATTTAAAAACAATCCTTTCCACATGTAAAAAATGCCTCCTGCAGCTGACTTGCACAGGAGCTTTTCTCTTGGCAGCAACAGAGGAATGAGCTGAGGAATGATCAGCCTGGGTAGATAAAGGATGTATTATATTGACCCAGCACACCTGTTTTTCCTAGAGGAATAAAATTTAGAAAAATACTAAGATATTAACACATATTTCTCATTGTCAGGATCTCCTCTAAATTAATTAATTCCAAATGAGGAAAATTTTAATTATTTTCAAGTTTCTATTTTTATTTTTAAAATCTAGTAATTGTTTACATGCCTCTAATTTGGCATATCTTACTCCTGAATTTAAAAATAAAGGGGTGCAAAACTGAGTTATTTTCTTTATTCAGTAAGTCATGTAATGAAGAGCTGTGCTGAAAATCAGTTACATGGAAATGAATGCAACACAGTTCTAAAATATTTTATGTATTTATACAGCTTGTTACCTTTGAATTTTTATCTGAGTTACAAGAAGCTATGATTTACATATGATTGTTATATTGTTGTCTTTCTACAAATGTTCTGCTGTAGTTTTATAATATCAACTGGTATAAGTCCTTTCTGAACAGATTTTGCAGCATTTTTTTCATATGTAACTGGGATGGTTCAGACTGAATGAACAATGAGTGAAGCTGGTGAGTGCAGTAGTCATGGTGAGTTCAAGATTAATTTAAAAATTTGTTAAAGCCTAATTTCTATTGGATAATTCAAACCCAGTTCCTAGGCTGAATAACACTGTGAAAGGCTGGTCAGAGGCAGAGTAGGGTGAGTGGAGGCTGGGGGAAGACCTTGAATGCCACAGCATTGCATACAGTTTGCATCAATAGGAAAAAAAAAAAAAAATAAATCACAGAATATCCCAAAGTGAGAGAGGAGAGAGGCTTAGGAAAAGAGAGGCCTTTGGAAAGGAGACTTTGGAACGCTAAGCTGGCAAACTGCCCTAAGCTTTCTGTGTTCAAGAAAACAAAGCAATCATATCTATCAGCTGATGCTAATGACAGTGATGGGTTACAATATCCTAAAACCAAACTAATTCAGTCTTTTTTTTTCTTTGATATCAACAGATATCTTTGTATTACTTGTGAAAAAGACCCTAAGAATTTGTAATTCAGAAACAGAGATTATCTCAGGGAACCCTTTTTTTCCCCCACATCCAAAGATTTATCTGAGCAAACAATTTTGAGTCCTGGAAGCCACCTAGCTTCTTGGTGAGATTAAAGTGGCCAACACCTCCCACTTCCAAGAGCCCCATGGCTTCTGCCCAGTCTCCCTGAGTGCCCCTGCTCCCATCAGTGCTGCAGGCAACGAGGATGCAGCCAGCACAGCCGCCGCTGCTCCTGGGGCTTCCCCAGCCTTCCCTGCCAACCGCTTTGGGAAGTGGAAGAGTATGAAGAAGGGGCATCACCTCACTGGTCTGTCCGAGGTGATGGAAGAGGCTACACTAATCGCATCGCGGAGGTGGCAGCAGGCGTTTGCCACGTTGCCCCGTGCTGTGCTGGCGCAGCAGGTTTGGGGGAGCACAGCAGCTCTTGGCACAGATCCAGCCAGCCCTGGTTGTGTGAGGCAAAGACAGTGCCTGGGAGACTTGGAGATGTTTTCTTGAATAAAAGGGAAGGTTTCCATAGAAACTTCTCTTTTATTTTAAACAGATTTAAAAGAGAAATTTAGCAAACTATAAAGTCAAGCTTCCAGAGCCCAATTTAAGCTATTCCTTATTGATTGCGTTACAAATGAACATAAAAGCCTGCAGCCTGGAACTGACAGCAAGAGACAGGCTTCTGCCAGCTCCCTTGTTTCCTCTATCAGTGTGTAACCTCTATTAGGTGATAGTGGCAGTGACACATGCTTTCTAGCACCCTCCATTTTATAAAAGGATCTTTCTTAGAGCATCTCATCTAAAGGCTCTTTGTTTGCTAATGAAAGCGCATCTCTTGGACTTAATATGCAATGCAGACATCACCCTTATTCTGAACACTCCCCAGTTTAAATTTGGTTATTTACAAACAAGCAGAGCAGATGTAAAATGGCTACTTCACTGCTACACTACATTTCCCAGAATACCAAAATGCAGGAGTGAGGGCCAGCACCCCTCTACCAGCTGGAGGTGTGGGAGTTGGTATCCCTCCTTTGCAAGGGTCTCCTGCAGGGGAGATGGCAGTTGGAGGAGGCAATTAAATCAGTTAGCATCTTGGACACAAGCAAACACACAGTTTAATTCAGCAAAAGCATAATAAGGTATCCCTTTGACAGTCGTTCAGTTTTGCATTTAGTCATTCTAAAGCCACACCCAGTTGTGCTCCCCATCACAGTTCTTTTAGAAACTTCTTTAATATTTAACATACAGTAAAAGTGGAGATCCTAAAAATATTCTTATTTTCTTAATACGTTGTCAGGCTTTTAATCATTGTTTACACCAATCAAAATGAAATAAGTTGGTTGATTAGGAGTAACTACAAAACCTTCCACGCTGTTCCAGAGAAGCATTATACATTGGCAGTACCCTACACCTTCTCCTAAGTGCACTGCTGGCATTCAACTCCATCCTGTTCAAGGCAAGGCCCTCTTTACCTACTTCACATAAAGATGCTTAGATTTTCATTAAAGAACAAGTATCTGTGATCTGACATGATGGACTAATCCATTAGGGATGACAGCCGTGGTCACATAATCCTTCAGTGACCCAGCAGAAGGGTTGTTTTGCATTTTTTTTCAAGTAGAAAATTAAAAAAAGCCACAAGTTCTGCAAAAGAGGGGCAGCTTTTGGTCCTAGGATGCCTGAAATATCAGAGGTTAGTGTATTTGCCAGTATAATGCTGGTTTGCATCTGCCCTGACAAAGGGGGACTCTGAGTTTGATTTGTCATTAATGACACAGTGCTCAGTAGACTGAAAGGGTAGATGGCACAACCTTTCAGCTACAGAGTGGGAGCGAAGGATGACATCGCCTGTACAGCCAGTACTTTGTAATTTGGCATGGCTATGCTTTTGCTGCTTTCTTTCCTTCATCTTGTGAAAGGACCCTGAAAACTGGAAATATTCCCACTTTTAGCAAAAATAAAACACGATACTGGTCTGAACATTTCTTTTTCTTCCCCTTTATTTTAAAGCTGGACTTCTACTCTAAAAGTCTGCTGCCAGGTTTCTGATGTAAGAATAGCCAGAAATAACTGCAAGATGGGTAGCAGCAGTGTAAAGAAAGTTCTGGTGGCACATACTACCTTTGTATGCCTACTCAGGAGGAATTATCTTACCTGTCTATCGTGAAAGTAGCCAAATGGATTTAACATTTCGGCAAATAACTGTGCAATTCAAACTGATGTTCTTTGCCTTTTGTCTAGTGTGAACTTAAATCTAGATTCTAAGCTATAAAAAAATAGAACAGGCTGGAAATGACATATTGTCCTGGGTTAAGCTGAGACAGAGTTAACTTTCTTCATAATAGCTAGCAAGAGGCTGTGTTTTGGATTTGTGCTCAGAAGAAAGCTGATAAAAAGTGATGTTTATGTGGCTGCCAAGGTCTTTCAGCTTCTCTGGCTGTCTGCAAACAGGAGAAGCTGGGAGGGAGCACAGCCTCAGTTACTAACCCAGGATTTGATTTTAGGTTCAGGACTGAGACCCAAAGTGGTCAATAATCTATTCCATAACATACACGTCCTGCCCAGTATGTAGGTGGGGACCCTCTGGAAAATCGGCCTTTTTTGGTTCTGGATCTCTTTTGCTCTGGGTCATCTCGTTCCAGGTGGTCCTTCTCCCAAGGCCTTCCCCCCCCCAGTCAGCGTCTGGGATACTCGGACTGTTATTGCCATTTCGTGAGTGCGGTTTCAGGACTCTCCCTGCTTTGGGATCGTTATCCGGGAACAGGCTGAGCCTTGGTCATTGGGTGGGGGGCAGTATCATTGTGTATCACTCATCTGTATATTTGTATATCGTATTATTTTCAATATTATTGTAGTTTAGCTATTAAATTGTTCTTAACTCAACCCCTATCTCAGGTGTGGGGGGGAATTGCATGTGAGTGGGTGCGTGGTTTGGCCCCCAGCCAAGGGCAAACCCATCACACATATGCTGACCCATTGTGAATTGTTACGAGTAACTTAATAGCTTAGCCATCTAACATAGGGATGCATTTTCAAAAATATTGAAATCTGAGAAGAGGAATGAAGTGTAAGAGAACATAAATAAAATGCTTTTGTGTTTTTCTGAGATGAGTGTTTTGATTTTCATCTTATGTCTGACAATTGTTAGAAAAGTACTGCCTCAAATATTAAAAAATAGTAATGATACAAAATAACCTTTTTTAAAAATTTATTTCCATCTTGAAATGGAAAAAGACACCCTGAAAAAGAACTATCTTCTCACTTTTCAGTTACATCTTGCATAATTACAATTGTAACCTATTGACAGAGATAGTATAGTTTTCAAAGAGTAAAACTGAATTTTCATAATAATCAGAATCTTAATATTTTTAGCCATTTTTTTAAGGTAAAGAGTCAGTAAGAAGTGAATACAAAAGAGTTATGAGCAAAGAACTCTTCAGGGTCTCAGTGCCAATCAGCATATATCTAAAGAAGTTGTTGGCTTCTGGTTTTGTTTCTTAAACTGCAACACCTAGCAGAATATTACTTTTTCTTGTTCCTAGTGGACATCTCTGTACTTTACTCATTCCTCACAGATTTAAGTACAAGCTTGTTTTCATCATCAGTTTCTGCCTAGGAACCTTAGCTACGTGTGACTGCATGCTCAGAGGCATTGCTCCAGAAGACATAAGTGTATTATACATAAAAATAGCTTCCTGTTACATTTTCACTCCATCTGTAGTTGCATGAAAAAAGATAAGCAATTTATCTTCATATGGGTTATCTTTAAATGATTAACATCTAAAATGATGTTAAAAAGAGTACAGAGAAGGATTTAAAAAATCTGTAAACAGGTCATTTGGATACATAGTTCAGACAAGTGCACATCTTGCATTGCAAAGAGTTTTGTTCAGTTGTTGCTTTTTGAAATTTTGTCCCTCAGAAGAAAATCTTCCTTTGGAAATGTCTCACTACTTTATTTCTTGCAGATCCTATCCCCTGCCAGCATTCCTCACACAAAGAGGCAGGATTAGTCCCTTGGAAAAGGAGTGAAAAAAAAGTAACCTAGGATTATGGAAAAATAGTAGCAGCAGTAGAGAAGTTAGTAGCAGAGTTAATATTCCATCATTCCTGAATTTAACTTTCACTATCAAACTTGTACTGTTTCCTTTAAAAATTAACAACTGCTACCATCAATCTTTGCTGTCAGAGATAACCCTGTGCACACAGTCTACATATTCAGAGCTGAATGATTGGCTCAAAAAAAGCAGATCAAAGAACAGATTCTAATAATTTATTTAAACACAGCTTTCTTGAAAAGGTTAACTCATCACGTTTTACCTTCAGTCATAAACTCTTTATTTCTATAATCAGCAAAATTGACTATCTGCTTTTCCTTTTCTTGGATGGAAAAGAACACACAATAAGAATTAAAAATAGCCTAAAAATGAGACCTTTCTCCATTTGTGGAAAGTGCTGCCTTGAGAATTATGGAGAAAGTTCTTAACATGTACAAAGACATTGCAGTTTCACTCTGTCTGCCACATAAAATTCCTTTATTTCTGCCTCCTAGTTCAACCCATTCAAATCCTGACCCTCTAAAACTGATAGGGGCTTTGAACAAATTTCAGGCTGCTATTAAAGTTGCTATTTATTAAGTGCTCCTGAACTGTCCTGACTTCTTATTTGACTTTAATTTAAGAAAGATCTTTTGATAGTTAAGATTTTCCATCATTTGACTGCATAAGAGGAAACTCTGAAATGGACTGTGCTACTCAGTCATAACTTGTATATGTCACTTTTCTGGGAGAGCATCCCCTTCTGTGCATTCAGATATATAGTAGTAGTAGGTGATGTTCAGTTGTGTAGTTGTTACGTGCTTATTAGTGCATGCCACATACTTCTCTAATAGAGTCATCAATAGTCATTTAGTAGGACTAGACTGGATTAGAGCTGGTGGCATGAGGAAACAGAGTCTACAGTGAACTAAAACCCATAGAACAATCCAGTCGTTGTATTTTGCAGGTTTACTAAACATTAGTCAGAGATAGAGATGAGTATGGGAACCTTCATCTGTCTTGAGGTGTTTTAGAAATTCTCAGTGTGTGCATGAACGTGAGGAAGAGTGAAACTGCAGAGCATTTCCTTATTTAACTTGAGTAATGCCTCACAGATATTAAGCACAATGACTTATTTACCAACTTCATTTCTTAGGACAAAAAGTATCTCCCTCCAGCACTAAGATTTGATTATGTCCTCAGATATGCACAGCACTGAAAAGAAGAATAATTTATGCAGTGGAAGGGCTACCAGCAGCCTCCATGATGAACTGTTGCTCCTTAGAGATAGTGTCTTCCAAAAACTGGTACATTGTGCCAGTTACAGACAGTGCTTCTGCACTTAAATATTTCCCCAAATGTGGGGTAAGTTTGAAGAGAAGTAGTGTTGTTTTTCTATTTTTATTTTTTTAAATGCTGAGTCATATAGAACCATTTTTGTTCTGTACTTTATTCTGTACATAAAGGGATAGAAAATGCCCAAGATTTCTGGATGTGATTCTGTGATTACACCATTTCAACAAACTCAAAGTTCAAGTACTAAGTTCCAGCAATATGCTGGAATACACATCCAGCAGTTACTTAGACCCATAACCTAATACATAATAAATCAGCTATGTGTTTTTCGCATTGCCCTAAAAAGCATGTATGAAAACCCGAGGCTGTTTGTCATTTGACAGAACTACAGGATGTGGCCAGCTACATTCAGTCCAGCAACAGAGATGCTTTGGTTTTTTTCTTGTTTTTTCTTTTTTTTTTTTTGTGTGTGTGTATTAAGAAGCAGAACCAGATTCATACACTCTCTAATACAATTGACATGCTATTGTTTACAAGCTGTACTGATATAAGTAGGCCTGTTGAAAGTATTAGATATAATAGCATATATGTGTATATAAAGACTATATAATGGAAATTTAATATATAAATGGAGTAAGTATAGTGATATCACATAAAAATTGTGTAGCAAAAAGTTGTCTGAGTATTGCACCTAACAAAGCCTGGTTTCCATTAGATTTGTCTTAGGGTTGATTGGCATTTTAACCAAATTTTACTAAAGTAACAAGACGAGCTCATCCCTAATTAGACAGCAGAGAATCCACTGGGGAGACAGACATAATTCCAAAAAAAGCTTTTTGTCAAAGACTGTTCATTGCTAGACAAAGGAGGATCAGCAAGGGGCACTAAGCTTGACTGAGAAGGGACTGCTCTCATGTCTGATAAATACATACTTATGATTAAAGCTTTTTAAATTTACAGTTTTCCTGTAGATTTCTGGGTACCTAGTAAGGCACACTGACTTGTCCCTTTAGTGAAGGTATTAGCATGGTCTTTCACAAATGGCTGAGAGAATCTAAGACCTCTGTTAATGCAGGCTGAAGCTGGTCATTAGGTTCAAAGGTTACTGATGGCTCAGACAGATGTCCATGCACATGTATAAGCACACAGTTAATCACACAAGTTTCAAACTGCACAAATCCCATACTCTCAGAAATCTGACTTACAAATATATACAGATTGTAAACACCCAGGACTCAGGTATTTCTTGGTATTACTTTGGAATAGCTCTAGTTACAATGTAAGACTGCTATATTTACATTCAGAGCTGTAATCTAACACAATTTTGTGAGAAAGTATGTTCCTCACTCACGGGTATTATTAATATTTGTGTATTAAATATTATGTATCTTTGCATGGCACTTTCTAGATATTAAAAAGAAAAGGTCTCTCTCCTCAAGAGCTTACAGTCTAAATACCATTGTTGTAAAAAGCATTTGCCTCCTGATGAAACTGAACATACTCTGGAACTACTTCTTTCCTATGGAAATGACCAGCTTCCCTACGCAGTGCACTAAAAAATTAATGTTTTTTCCTACAGAAAGTGGGAATTTTCTTCCTGATTCATAACATTTATAGCTAAAGGTTTACAGATTTTTCAACCTAATTATCTATGTGCATATTTGCTCATTAAAATGCTCAGATTACTTGCTAGAGATCAGTAAATAATTTTGCTAGGAAGCTTAGTTATTCAGGAATCCATATGCATTAAAATAATTATGCATATGGATTATGCATTATTAGAATACCTTAAATTCTTAGAGCTATAGAAACATTGTACTTTGTTGAGCTGGAAATGTGAACAGTGTTTCTTACTTGAATACCCAAACTGGTAGGCTGCAATTTGGTAATACTTTGCAGACTCTTTCACTGATAAATTTACACAGATGGATAAGCATAATTTCCTTCATCTTACAGTTGTGGAAACTGAAGCAATAAGGGAAGTGAATTGTTGAATTGCATAAGGTCACAGAATAGGTGACTGGCAAAGTCAAAGTACTATTCCTAACTATCTCTCAGTTGGACTATTCTATGTATAAATTTGGTCTGTTGGAGAAATTTGGTAGAAAATGCATCTTTTCATAGCAAATACTACCTTATTTTTGCCCTTACTAAAAAAAATTAATTCTTTATTGTCATCAGCTTGCATTTTCTTTTAATATCTTATTGCTTACTGTGTGTTAATTTAATTGGCAAACTAGGCATTATAATTAATTTTTCCAACAAGTACTATTTTTACTGTACAATTTCTAACACATCAGGGAACTGTAAGTTTGATAGGCAGTATTTGAATCTCAACTCCTAAGAGTGAACACAAGCTAAAATAGCTGTATTAGAAAGTAAAGAACTACTTCTGCATTAGCTTTCAAATAGGTATTATACTGGAGTCTTCACATGTAACTTTGCAGGTAGTCAGAAGTAGAGTCTTTGGAAAATGAGAAAGAAACAGCATAGAGATGGAGAAAAAGGGAGTTACTTAGATTGGGTGGAGTGANACCTAAATGTCCCATTCTTTTCTTCAATATAAAAGTACTTCTGTAGTGAATAGAAGAATGATTGGGATAAGTCTTAGACATTTTTGTTGCCAACATATTTATTTGTTCACATGATAAAGCTAAACTTAACAGCTCATGGGAAACATACATATTTGCTCTCAGCTCCATTTTTCTCATTACAGTGTTAGGCTTCTTCCTTATTCTTAGCTCTCATAAGCCCCAGGGCACAACAAGGTTTGCAGACCGCTCTGCACCTTAGAAGCCTTTATGAGGCCAAGGAAAATTATTCTTTCTGGCTTGTGGTGGATTCTGAGGCATGGAAGATAGACTGGTATTTTATTGACTTCAGCCCAAAGGTCTCCAATTTTATGTTACTCAGAATACTATTATTAAAAGATAATTATAATGTAGTATACATATACCTATGTTAGCTTGACATTCACTACTAAAAAAAATACATTACACACTGTAGAGCAGTATAAAAAACATTTTCATGTATACAGGTTTCCCTCACAACTTGAAGAAGATTGTAGTCATTCTGTTTAAGAACTACATTAGCACTCATATGTACTCATATGTGATGCTGAAGTCTGTACCCCAGCATTAAATGTTGGGTTTGTGGGTTTGTTTTGTTGGGTTTTTTTTCCCAGAATGGAAAATACCAATGAAATATATCAAAAGAGCTGCATTGGCTTTTGAAATATTCTTCTCTTCTTACTAAGAGTATGTTAGGAAAAGTGCCTTCTGTATTTTAAAAGGATGAGAAACAAGAGAGTGTAACACCTGCAGCTTCACGAAGAAAGATTCCATAATTTTTCATGGTTTCATTATGACTGACATCTTTTTTCAGATGCATATGTGTAACGCTGGCTTGATTTCAATCGTATCTCTATTAAGTCACTGAGCATGGGGTCCCGGGTTCAGCCATCTAACTTCAGGAACTCCCTGTACAGTCAGAAGGAAGCAGTTACTTCCAGAGATGATTCAGACCTTCATGAAATAAGTCACCTTTTGGAAGTGTTCATCTTCCTGTACAGGCTATACCAAGAGCCTAAAGCAACCCAGTAAATTATCTGTACCTAGAGAAGACAAACCCACTCAAGAAGGTCTTCTAGGAAATTTCTATCTTGGAAACTCCTCAAATCAGAGAAAAAGGATCTTTCAAAGGTGAGATCAATGTGCTGATGAGAGGACAAAGCACTCTACGCCATGTTGTTTAGGACGTACACCCATCTCTCCCTCTCTGGAATGATAAAGAAGTCATGATGGCTATGTAGCACTGGAACTACTGTGCCTGTTTAAAAAGCATGATTTATTCCTGAAAAGCTGTACCGTCTCACTCCTCCCAGCACAGGCTTGAACTGCACTTTCTCCCTATTTGGACATATCACAGGAGCAGCTGGCTGCCATCCCTGCGTTAGCTTGCTAATACCACAGGACTAGGTAGTGAATGATTTTTGCATAGTGGTTTGTTAGTGGAAAAAAAAGTTGGAAGGCTTAGCAGATGAATGAAGCAGATGAATACATGAATAAAGGTGATATAGGAGCTGAGGCAGTTGGATTTACACAAAACATCAGAATTCTTTCATTGGTGTGCCAAATGTTGACCTGCTGAACAGAGGGCCTAAGGTCAAAGTCACTCCTTGGTGACTTTGAAGACTGCTGCTTGCTTCTTGTTCTTCATTTCCAGACACTCATTTGCAAGTACCAGGGTCAGGGTTCATTTTCAGAGCTCAGACTCTGATTTCCTTAAAGATTTACTGGTTTCTCTTTGGATCTAGCCTCTTGGCTTGGTTTCAATTTTCCCTAGTGTTAATGGCAATGATAATATTTACCCTTACAGTAACATTTTGTGTTGACATGCAGAATACAGTTGTTAACAGCACTGAATGAAACAGAAAGCCCTCTTTAAGGAAAATAATAATTCCACACTGTATGCAATGACTAAGACATACACGAATAATGAAGATGAAAATGTCAGCCCTGTCTTCTGAATGAAGGCCCTGCAATGAGAAAAGAGTTGTCTTACAGATTATACACAAGCTAAAAAAGCGAAGATATTTGAAGTAACTAGAAGGTTGGTATTAACTTTGGAATGTCTGCTTTAGCAACAAAAATACTTGTTAGGTTATATTACCTATGAAGAGTGAAAAATGTTTTAAAGTGTTTTTCAAGTGACTGTCAAAATTAATTTGTTTTGCCTTGTTTTCTAAGGAAATTAGGCTTATATGATTGCCCTGTCAATTTTCCTTGTCTCTTTCCGGAACTCTTGACCAGTATCAACCAAATCCAAAAGAGGATTCTCAGACGTAGCACACCCCCATACATTTTATGCCAATATGAAAACAGACTGTGCAGTGCCTCATCCGAGAAAATCTGTGGTATGGCAGCAACAAGACAGCAGAAGGTCATAGCACTGCAGGCCCTCTGTTTTTTAAAGCTGCATTTTGTGCCACTACTTATTGGTCTGCTAAGCACCACGCAAACAGGTGTGAATGTATGGGGAGGCTCATGATTCTTCTGGTTAGCCAGTGGCAGTGGCCAGGGCACCAACATGCTTTCATACTGTGTCCCCTGATGGGTGTCACACACTAGGGCAGTAGTTTCCTCTTCCCAGGACTGCATATTGACACATTTGGGGAAGCTTAAAAGTGCAGTCTGAAAGAGGTTTTCCTTCAGCATGGTCTCTTACAGAAGTCTCTCCAAGTATTTTATTTGGTGGATGGGTAGGGTAGGGTGGTATTTTTCTGTCAGGGAAAACCACTCTTTTAAATTTTTATAGGTCCTGCAGCATCTCGATTTAGTGTCCATTCTGGCAGTCTTTTATTTGGACATGAGTCTGTTGACTCACATGGGAATGCCAGACCAAGTCTAATCTTTACAAATTGCAGTTCTAGATTAATGAAAATAATTATATTTACAGTGCGTTCACAATGGACCTGGATGTAATGTACAATTTGTACTAAAAGGAGAAATGTCATTTGCCTGTGTTTGTCTTGCATCTGTAGAGTTTTCCAGAAGATGAGGGCTATATTCAGTCTTCAGAAATGGCTATCACTGGCCATCACCCAGGGCTTAAGTTTATGTTAACCTTGAAGTGCTGGAAGCTGAAAACAAATCAATATTGAACTGGAAACAGAGTATGCACTTTGAGCTATTAGATCTGTCTACTTATGTCAAATTATCAGGAATTCTGTTTAAAGTAGTGTAGAAACGAAGTGATAGTACTAGAAAGTGGCAGTTCTGAATTTGCCATTCATGGAGTTAATAAATAAGGTCCCCAAAAGACTGATAGCAGGAAACCAAAAATTACAGCCTCGTTCTCCAAGCTCCAAGTAACAGATTTGTGATAAAGGGCAATAATAAAATCAGGGTCTTGGGTGGGGAGGAATTTGAATTTTTAAATCTAATTTTGATTCTCTTTGGAGCGATGTGAGAGCTGCAAGACAGTGAATCCTTTCAAAAAGGAGATTAGCAAAGTAACACCCTGAGAAAAACTCAGACTTAATCCATGTGCCATCAGAAATACTGCTCCACCAAAGCTGCAGCACGTTAATAATAAACAACAGCTGAGCTGAACCTGTGCACCTCAAGCCTAAGACTGAGAAGTTTCCCATCACCTCATTAATTTAGATATACCTGCAGACAGAAATATATATTTTTTTAATAGGGACCTATACACGAGGCAGTTAACAGTTTCTTAAATGGGTGAGTGTGGCTGTTATTCAAGAAACATGGGGCTACCGAGAGAAGCCATTTAGCGAGGGCGGCGGGGGCCGGGGGGCCGCGGGGGGGCGCGCAGGGGGGGCCGCGCCCACCCCCCGGGGGCCGCGGCGGGGCGGCCCCGGCGGCGCTGCGGGCGCCGGCATTCAAAGCAGGAGAAGGCGCTGCTCGGAAAGGAAACGTAGGTTTTGGCGAGCTGGAGAAATCCCACCCCCACTGTGCGGGCCGAGAGGAGGGAAGTCAGTCACCTGGCGGTGAAGGACAGTAAAACAGGACCGAGGGGGAAATCTCTGTCTCTCTGCCTTCTCTCTTCTGCAAGAGATCCACCTCCTGTTCTACCAACTCTTTCAGCATAACCTTCGAAGACGAGCATCCCCTACAGACTTTCTGATTTTTTGTAAACTATTATTATTACTCAGACAATACCTTTAGGTGCAAAGCATTTTTTGAGTATGCGGGACTTGAGGGATTTTGTTATCTTGCCAGCGAAATTGTTATTGCTAATGTCTTGCGCTCACAGGGTGCTAAATTAGCTACCAGAGTAGGTATGATGGAGAAGGGCTTTTATCGTAGACTATTCTCTTCAGTTTGAACACATTTGCTAGAATTTGCTGCATGATGCTGTCCAGGGAAGCAGAATTTTTTCTCGGGATGCAGCGAGTCGCCGGTTTCTGAGCTTATTGGAGAAGAAAAAAATAATCTTTAAACTGAGTGGATTTTTTTTTTTTGCTGTCGTCTCCTTTCATTGTCAGAGGACGCAAATCTCTTTCACCAGAGGATCACCTGTCGCTTTAATCCTTAAGAGAAAAAAAAAAAGTGAAATATTTTATTTATTTATTTATTTTAACCGGTGGAGGCGTGATCGTGGAGAATGAGACTGAGGGGAGCTGCCAGGGTTTGGAGGACAAGGCTGAGTTTAGGCTGGAAACTGAGAGTCTAGATTCCCCCCCTCCTTTTTTTTTTTTC
>VZTO01003241.1:809-24500 GCA_013400615.1 Syrrhaptes paradoxus | reverse complement strand
TTTTTTTTTTTTTTGGCACAACTTCCCTAGTTTCCCCTCCGCTCAGTTTCGCTCTATGGACAGATCAGCAAACCTGGACACGGAGGAGCTCAAGGTAGGCGATCCGCCGGGTGTCCTCATTACGATTGGGGTCGAATCCCGTCCTGCTCCCCCCGCCAGTGCCCGGCCGCGGGGGCGGTGCGCGGGGGTCCCGCAGCACCGGCGGGGACGCGGAGCCCCCGCAGCTGCCCGGCGGGGGAGGGAAGCGCCGGAGGGCAGCTGCCGGAGCTGAGCGCGGAATCCCCCTCCGCCTGCGCGGCCGGGAACATCGTCATGATAGTATTAATAATAATGATGATGATGATGGTGATGATGATCGTCATGATGGTGGTGATGATGGTGGTGGTGCTGCCCGCGCGCTCTCGGCGTTGCAGCAGCGCTGGGGGCAGCGTCGGGCGCAGCGCTCATCTCGCCCGGGGAGGAGGCAGCCGCGGATCTGCGGGTTCCTCGGCAGAAGTTGCCTCTGAAGCCTTCCTCGTCTGCGCATCTTTTCTTCTTCCTCCTCCCCTCGCTGCCGGGAGTGAGGGGGAACCCCCTCCTCCCCCCGGCTGCTCCTCCGGGTTCCCTCTCCAAGCTGCCGAAGTGGCGGCGGGGTGCGGGGCAGGGGGTGCCGGGTCGGCTCCCGGCTCTGGGGCCGCTTGAACAATAAAACTTTGCATTAGGACGGTGCAAGTGTGAGGATTCACCCCCGCTTCCCCAGCCCAGCTCTGACTCGCTTCCCTCGGAAGGAGCATGCCTGAGAGCGCGGAGCATGCTCCTTTGCGGAGATGGAGGGCTTGCCCACACCTGCGGTTGCACTCCCCAGCCCTAAGCGAAATGGGGCTAATATAATAATAATAATATGAATCTCTGTATCCAGCTGTAGTGGGGTAAAGAGGGCGGGGCGGGGGAGGCAGCGGAGAGCGGCAGCGGGCGCTTAGGGCGCGATCGGCGGGGCCGCCGGGCCAGAGGGCAGCGACGGCCGAGCCGGAGCCGGAGGGGCTGGGGAACCCACACCTTGCCGCGGCGGTGGCGGAGGTGTCGCTGCATGGCTAAGGGGTGGATGGAAGAGGGAGGGAAAATAACCTTCCTCCCCTGTTGCGCACAGCCGCCCTCGGGACCCCCGCTCGGGGCGCCAGCACGCCGCGGCTGAGGAGGGGTGTCCGCCGGGGAGGGGATCTCTGGCGAGCACTGAAGTGCTGGCCTCGGCTCTCTTCCTCCTCTAACAAGCCAGAGCTCAAAGTACTTCAGCATACTTGTCTGTAAGACATCAGTGAATAAATAGGTTCACCCCCCCCGTCTTGCTAGCAACTGCTCTGAATCCCCAAGAAGAGGCACAGCAGAGCTGTAAGCACTGCGTGGGGATTTGACGTGACGGAAGCGCACGACGGAGAAGGTAATAAAACAATTGCTGGCGTGGGAACCACTGATGTTCATAGCGCTTCGAGGACTGCCCCGCCGCCAGATCTGCCTGCCTGAGCCGGGGGTCCTCGCCCTCCGGCCTCAGCCTCTCCCAGATTCACAGGAGACAGCTGTGGTGGAAAAGGCAGGAGCCGAGTCTTAAAATTAAGGGGAGGAAAAAAAGTTTTAACGGATTATTTTTAAAGACACTTTAAAGAAAACATGTTTATGCTAAAAGGCGACGCTACTCTGTGGGAATGGCCTTTAAAGCCCGAGAGGCACGTCCCGCCGGGAGCGGGGCATCCAGCGCAGGGCTGGTGTAGGGGAAGGGGCTGCTAGTAATCTCGTAGCCATCTGCGCTGCCATGAAGAGTAATGTTGCAGCGTGTACAGCTGAGCGACCTTGAGCAAAGTAGCATAGCCGAGAAGTGGCACTGCACTTTCCTCCCTTCCCGGCCCCCCTTCCCCTCATAAGAACGAGAAGAGCTTCAGGAGGAGTCATGTCTGTAGGCGCTGTTAGGATCCGGGCGGCTTTCTGGGACAAGCCCCTTTGGCACAGTGTTTTTCCTGTCTTTCCCAGCTGCTGTATTGATGCGTGGCTGCTGGGAAGTGATGATTCCCCAGGCAGGCCGGGGGCCGCCGGCAGCGGGGGCGAGAGCGCTGCCCGAAGTGGCTGCCGGCGGCGGCTCCGCCCTGTTCCCGGCAGGGGGCGGTAGGGGCCCGGCCGCCAGCCCCGCGACCGCCTGGGGGAATTTCCTGCCCGCACCGGGATGGCTGCTGGCGCCCAGCATCCGGGCAAAGCCGCCGTGCAGCTTGCACCAGCGATTTGGGATTTTCCCGCAATGCGAAGCATCGAGCCACTTTCCCACCAGCGGGAATACAAGGGAGGGCAAAGCTCCTGGGAACTAAAGTAGTTTCTAGCTGGTGACCTTGTTGTAGTTGGGCACAACGAAGAGCAGCTCCAGCACTGCTCTGAGTCGTGAAAAGCTTTCGTTGATTTCTGGCTAGTCTCAGGACAGTTTAAGCCATTTCAGTGCTCCACTCCTTTTCCCTTAGGCCAGTGCAGTCCCTGGCTGGACTAAAAGGACGGAGTCGAGGTGTACAGTTAGCAGGCAGCTGTAGGTCCTGAGGTGTTGGGTGAGCTCTCCTACATCGTACTGTACGGAGGGCTTATGTGAATAATGTCAAATATGGTAGCAGGGCATCATAGCAGAACTTAAAAAGAATTTAAGAAACAGGCTGGACACTGTCTGTCATGATACTGGGTTTCCTCCATTATGACAAATGTATACCAGTAAGCATTTAAAAAACCCACAAAAACCAAACTTAACTTCCCTGCTGATACTACAAGTCAAGTGTGTTGGCTCTAATGATAATATGTAGCAGTGGTATTGAACATATATGCTACATGATACATAAAGCTTTTTTACATCTCAGATCAAGCATTAAATTTAAATTTGAAATATGTGTGTTATTTATTGCACTAATTGTGATGAATTCTGAATTATATATATAATGACATATAATGAATATATATTTTGAAAGGCCATTTTGTGAAAAACTGAATAAGTATTATGTGTGCAGCACCTGCTAATGAGGGTAGGTGTGCTTCCCCTTACTAGTCCATGCACGACTTCCTGATGAAACAGATCAGTACTGAAAAGAGAGCCTACTCTTCCAGAGATTTTGAGCTGTTCTGGTTTTCCTTTGATCTGTCTCATCTTCTGTCTCAGATGTATACAAGAACTCTCCTCTGACTTTTTAATTCACAAGCCTGTGGCGCTTTTGTTTTGAAGGAGCAGTACTGAAAACACAGACTTAAGTAATTCTGTTGTAGTTACACACTATAGTCTTGGGTTTAGTGTTGTGAAGCACTTTGTTACCTAAAGTATGTGTATTTGTCTATACCTACATTTTAAACATACATGAAACTGTGTGTCTCTGAGTATTATGCATTTTATAGGGCTTTGTAGTTTGTGTATGATAGGTTCACAATTAATTTACAAACTCTGCATTTAATATATTCAAAACTTATGTTGATGCATTTGTATTTGATTGCTTGAAATTGTCCAAGTTTGGTTTGCAAAGAAGAGTGGAGAGGCCTTGGTATTTGCTGGACTGCTGTTGACTTGTGATTTTAATTGAAAATGGATAAGTTGTTACAGATTTTGTACCTCACATTTGTCCAGTCATTTGATATGCAATTCCTTTAACATATATTATGATGTTTTCTCTTACGTTTTTTTTAGTAATCACAATTTGTGTATGGTCTTAGATAGTATTCCTTGTAGCCTGTAAAACACTCTGGTACTTTTCTTGAGGAAAGTTGATTTGTAATTTAATATATGATAACAGTGAGATTTTAAGAATGATGGAATCAAAAACATCCTGGAAACCATTTCTTATTACTTGAAAATGCTGATTCGGGGAGAATTTTTCATTACAATCCCATGATGTTATTTTTTAATGGTGTGTCTAAGTGTCTAGAAATTATTACTTTTAATAAGGAAAAAACATTAAGAACTGTACACAATTTGTGAAACATCTTGTAACCATTAGCTGAATTTCTTTATTCAGTTCATGAGAAAATATTTATAGTCTGTTTGTGGTTTTACATTTCTTGGTGATATAAAACTGCTTACTTAACATCCACATGAGACTGGTCACAGATGAGGTTTTGTGATAATAGTCTTCTAATGTGATTTATGCAATTTATGAAATATTTAATAAGGAAATTCAAACAGGGAAACCACAAGAGTTTAAACAAGAGGTTGACTGAGTAGTTTTGTGGTCTTAGACATGTAAATCCCATTACTATTTAAATTAACAGGACGACTAATACTCGGAGAAATTCTGTGAATTTTTTTTTTTTTAAAGAAGGAGCTAGAGAAACTTACGTGGTTGGTGTGGTGTGGGAGGATTTTTGATGAGATTAAGTAGGTGGTTTTATTTCTGTTTCAAGTTAGTCATTCCATAATGAAAAGTATAGTACTCTATAACACTCAACGTCTTCTTATGAAAGTCTGCTTCATTTATTCATATTTCTGCTTCGGACGTGGACATCTTAGTGTAGATGCTAATGGATTTTTCTTTTTAATGCAAAACCTGCTCTCTCCTACCCTTCACTACCTACATTTCTCCAAGAAACTCATTGTTTACTAGGACTCTATCAGCAATGCTCAATGAAGACAACCTTTGCATTCGCAGACAGAAAATTCAGCCTTTAAAACATTCTTCGTGAAAGGTCAAGCTGAAATGGTTTTAAAGTAATATACATGCAAATTATTTTTCTCTGTGTTCCTACAGTGGGATTTCCTCTCTGTCTCCTGATATGTATAAGGACTAGACATAGTCCAGGAGGCTGGAGAGAATTCTATGCGTAAAATATAGTTGTTCAGCAGACCTAGAAAAAAGGTCAAGACAATGGCAGTGCTCTCACTATACACTTTAGAAATCATTCCTGTACTATTACTACCAAGAAACAGTACTAACCTGTGTCTGAGCTTTTTGACATTGTACATTACAGCTTTGCTAAGCTCAACACACTTTAAATGGAAGATACATCAAAATCTGAAGGCTTGGTTAAACCACTTGGGAAGAAACCACTTTATCTTCCTGTTCTCCATGGCTTTTGGGATAAATATTGTTATGTTTTCCTCTGCCACTGTATTCTGCACTTTAAAAAATAAATGTAAGAGATTTACATAAGGGTTAACAACGCATTTCTTTCTTCCTAAAATGGAAGAGGTTAGTGTGTGATGCTGCTGTAAGCTGGGTTGTTTCTATAGGTCTGAATGTAGGATTGGAGACAATGTGTAACTCATGCTAGAGGCTTTCAAAGATAAATTAGTTTAATGTGAAGACATACTTGTGAGTCCCAGTCATGCTTTCTTACTATGTCTCTTAACTGTTTGGACACTGATGTTGCCTTCCCAGGTTTCTGATTAGGCCCTGAGCAAGATTGTTTTTAAGGTATTATGGCAGAAATGTCACAAGAGACTTTTCCTGTGAAATCATTTCACCTTGTAAACTTTGTAAATTTTTTTTTCCATGTAAAATTTGTAAATCCATGTCCAACATGGTTGGTTCTATGTCTTCTAAGAATCCAGCATTCCAAAGGACAAAGATAAGGCTTCAAATATGAAAAAAAAAAAGCGTACCAAGTTGTGAATAGACTTTTCTCACTTTGACATGGAGTTTCAGGGGCCTCTTGGTGGGGAAAACACAATTTTATCCTCTCTTCCTTTGAAAGAAACCTGGGGAACATGAATTAGATGTTGTATCATTGTATTTATTTTTAAATACTTGGAGTATTTCAGAGTTTACATTTACAGAGTTTACAGAAACCTACTTGGCACCCTGTTGTACTTTTGGATGCAGCCATATATAATGCCATTGTAAAGCCAGAATTACTTAACAGCCCAAGAAGGAAGATTAACATTTATCTACTAAGCCCTCAGTTCTTTTGCTAATTCTAAGATATTACATATTAACTCTTTCTTCCCCAACAAAACCCTTCTTGGCGAAGAAAGATGATGTGAGGCTGCTATCCATGAGCACTGGGTTTTGTTGCTTGTCACAGGGAAGAACATCTGTTGGCTAAGCCACAGCAGTGAGAGATGCGAAATACGAGGCTTTATTCTCGGTTAGCAGTATTACTGCAGCTAATCACACAAGGCCAGATTTACAGAGGTACTAAGCAAGTCAAAGCAAGCTTGTGGTATTCAGCAACTTTGATTAAAAAAGAAGTGTTCTGTCTGTACCTCCCTTCTTATACCTCTAGATAACACATTAAGTAGGATTGTGTGATTTAACTCCTGTGTATTTGCATTTCTTGAAAAGTAATATGTGAGGACAGAGTATCTTTCTGCAATTTTAAATTAGCAGTACTTTGTTAAATCAGTGCAGCTACATCAGCAGAAGTACATCAGTGATATATCTAAAGATCAGTGCTGCAAGCAGTAGAATGCCTCAGGCATAAAAATCTGGCCCTTAGCAATATTTCTCTGTTTCATCAGTCCTCTTCATTGCATCTGGGCAGCATGGTCTGGAATTTATAGGTTCCACCTTCCTGCTCCTACAACTCTTGAGCAGACAAATTGTTTTAGTAAAGGGAGGCTGCCACTACTGAAAAATCACTTCCTATCCAGTTTCTAAGAAGGTAATTGTGTACATTTAATGAAAGCACATAAACTGAAAACACAATTAATTTGAATTTGTGCTTTCTAAATGCATTGTTCTTTGTATCATGATCCTGAGTATGAAAATGTATTGTTACAGCATTATGGATTCTGTATAGTTTTTTAGGCTTTATCTTCTCTATCGGGGTGGAAAGATTCACACAGGTATTTTTGCTGTTTTCTCTCTTCACAGTGAGTATTGATGATACTTGTACTTCTCAGTTATGTAGTTCTTCTACTTAAAATTGTTCATCAGGTGTTTTGGGTTGGATTCAAGGAGGGCTAAAAACTTGCTAACTTCATACTGAACACAAGCAATGCAATTGTCCTGGTTCAGTAGGTGCATGGCACAATATCTCTTTAAAATCAGTATAGGTTTAAATTCAGGAAAAACTTTATGGAAAATCAATTTAGCTTAAAATAGCAAAATCTGATTGGTTTGTTGGTAGTTGATATGTTGTGGTGTGTTGGGGCCAGTCACTGAGAAAAAGTGCATAAACCACTGAAATTATAAGTTGAATTATTTCCAAGTAGAAGTTACTCAGTAATACTAAATTATATTATTTCCAGTTAAAGCTAGTCCACAAGTGCAAAACACTCCATAAATGGCTCTGCCCCTTAACTAGTTGAAGACAAGTAAATTAACTGTGTTAGAGGAATACTTCATGTTTACTCAACATAGAATTGTATTTAATGAATTGCCAACATACATAAAACAAACAAAACTAAAAGTAAAAAAAATAATTTGAGCCTTTGCTCTTTTATAGGCTACTGTGTTTCTGTACATAGATCAGCAGAGATGACAAAAGTTGAGAGGCAATTTAAAATCTCAGGAGCTACCTCTAATGAACAGGAAGAGAGACGGTTGAATTGAGCCTCACAATCTGTGTTTTACCTCGCATTCAATTTAAAGCCTTATATTGGAAAGGGTGTTAAATCTGAACTCAGAAAGGCACCCAGTGTTGCACATCCAGCCTGGATGCTGTGCACTGGGAGGGGGTCAGGGCTGGGTGGCCCCTTTCTCTCTTTCCTGACTGCACTTGTGGCTTGGGCATAAATGTGGTTTGGCTGTAAGCAGCTTTGGAAGTAGGCAAGCCATTAACAGGCTTATTATGAGAGCCCAAAGTCCGGTGTCTTCCAGGAGCATTCATTATTTCTTTAGGAGCTGCTACGAGGAAGGTGCCTACAGTGCAATAGAGGCTCAGTCCTGGAGAGTATGCAGAGACCCCACTTCACTCACCAGGCACTGGCATCTGCAGATGCCTCAGTTTTCCCTAGTAATGCTGCTTAGGCACATCACGCTACTGACTAACACATTTGCTTGCATACTTCCCATCTGGACTGAGAGGAGTATTTTAGGGTTTACCCTGCTTAGGGGCACTGCTATTCATCTGCTGAATACATGGAATTTTCCAGAAGACAGTGGTCCAATGAGGGTGCTCAAACAGTGAATTCTTTGCAAGCTTGAATTGGGCACATAATAGTAGCCCCAATGACTTTCACTTGATAAGTGGCCAAACGAGGTAAAAATGTCCGGGTCTTCCCTTTAATGGGATTTTTTACTATTAGCTTAAAATACATATATTTTTAACAATAAAATATGATTGTAGCACAACTTGGAAGGGTTGTTTCTATTTTGAATAAAAGATTAGAGCCAGTTTTCTGTGCTCAGAGTGATTTCTTGATCATCATAGTCAGTAGAAAATTTAAGAATGTGAATCTCAGACTAGTAGAGAGAGTCCTGTCAAGGCAGTGAGGCTTCAGGAGAAAGGTGAGATTTCAGTCTTCATCTTTCTTCTTTTTTTTTTTCTTTTTTTTTTTTTTTTGTGGTAATTTGTCTTTATTAATTCAGGAATCTACCTGCTGAGCAGGCTGGCTATTGTAAATCCCAGTCACTGGGTAATATATGTATGAGGAAGGAAGCTGAATGATCTATGCCCCAATAAATGGCAGAGAGCATTTCAGAATGCATTACAAAGAGACTGGAAGTTTTTCCAAGACTGCTTAGCCTTAAGGCTGGAACTCATGGCATCATTTATTACTTTCAATAGTTTGAGAATTAGCTGTGAATAAGTATAAACTAGAAGCTACTCACTATAAAAATACAGCCCTCCAAAATGACGCAAAATTCTAATCCTCTCTAAAGTTTATAAGAGTTCGGGCAAAAGAAGAAAAAGACAAAAATTGGAAAAAATCCATCTGTGCTTTGTTTTGCTTGAATCATCACCAACAGATGGCAAATACTCAGTAGAAATCACTCAGCTGAATTACTCCGGTTTGTGAGGTACCTAAGGCATCTACCCTTAGTTCTAACCTTATACTCTTTGTCAGAAACTCAGTTTCCCTTGCAGGTTCAGACAGGTACCAGCACACAAGCTTGTGCATAATTGTGCCTTCAGATACAGTACTTGTTATGTAAATATTTGTAATAATTGTCTTCCCTTTTATTTCTTCTGAAACAATAGATTCCAGTCCTAACACAAGACTGCCTGGCTGTGTCTAACTTTATAGGCGGTTACAAAAATAGCTAACGAGCTGGTATTGCCTGTCACTTTCTGTAGGACTCAAGTTGACATCTACTATTTCAGATACACTTCAGTTTAGAAATACTCTACATGCCATTTCCCAATGACTTCTGCAGTTGAGCAGACATGAGATGAATGCAAACCCTCTCTATCGTGTAGGCTCATGTTCCCATGTAGTCTTCATTCAGGGAAAGTTATTATTCCATTCCATCAATGTTCTATTAGATTTTCCTGAAAAAGTTGGCAAAAGAATATAATTCTTCAGCGACGAACAAGTTAGTGTATGCTGTTTCCCCAGTACTGTCATTGACATTTGCATTACTGTAAGTGTATCCTGTTTTCAGGGGAGTGAGATACTATTTTTAGAATTGATCTCATACCTAACTTCTTTTCTCTCCCAATTCATTTTGAGGTGCAAGTGAGTATGTGATTGGAAAATTATCTATTTGCCCAGAAGAGACCTCTACCTAGTTAAGCTCCCTATTTTTTTGAGTACTAATTTAGATGAGGTAGATAATATTCACTGTTCATGTAAATATATCATCTACTCAGTCTACTGAGACCACTTGTGCTATTACTTAATAAAATTATGGATATGTGAGTGGTGTCTCTGTGTCTCATGATAAAAATTTAATCATACTGCTGACAGGCATAAAACAGAAGGCATCCTTTGCCAAGTGCTGTCTGTCCTATTGAACTTGGACTTTTGTAAGCCTTGATCAATGGATGAATCTATCTAGTAGGCAACAGACTGCAGCATGATGAGCAGAACACAGAGGGAGTGCCTAGGAGAGCTGCACTGAAGCCTAGCACCTGATATGTCAAGAATTATAGACTATATTGAGTAAAATTCATTTCAGTTTTGGGTATGTGCTGCTGCGTCAGACCACAATGCTATTATTTTATAATAGACATACAGAGCTTGCCAATGCAGTTTTAGAATAGCCAAGTTGAATGTAAAGTTTTCAAGTCAATAGGGAAGGCTGAGCGGTGCAATAACAAATGACAGAACAGTGATCATGGGCTGACCTGGTGGTAAACTGAAGCAAATTGGCTGTATGGGTGTCTGCCCTATTGTTTATGCTGATGCCTCACTGAGATACCCTTATTATTCACCTATTTAGCACTATGTTTTGTAATTTTTTAAAAATAGGATAACCAAGTGTTTTGTGCTAATATTGCCATTCAATAAACAATGTATGTATGGCATATGCAACAGTTAAATAATATGAAAAAAATGAGTGCTATTTGTTTCTCTAGGCATGAAAAACTCAAGTGACTACTCAAAAAACTTCTAGGAAACATGTCTCTGGACACTGGCTTTGGCATAGGTGGTGATGGAAGCAGAAAAATCTGAGAACCCATGAAAGCAATGGATGTTGCTATTGTCAATGTGAGCTGAATGGTGTTATGACAGATACTGTCTTACTGTCCCAATGGAATGTTACTACTGAATTGATATATGATGTGTTTCATTGTTTCTGATCTCAGTATAGGATCAAAACTTGTGCTACTGGCCACTGCAAATTTCCCCTAAATCTATGGTTGGGAACCATTTCACTTAGCTTTCACTGGATATTATTTTAGGGAAAACCTGTTCTCTTGTGTTGAATGGGTGTACTTTTCTGTTTCTCATAATGCCAAACAACTTTTTTGCTACCTGACCCTTTATTAAAGAGCTGTCAGTACTAGCAGAGACTAGCAATTACAGATAGCAATGTTGTTTCCATCTGTGGAGAAGATAGCTTAAGTCTACTCTTAAAACTAAGAAAATAAATAGACTTATATTTGTCTTATGATTATGCTGTGATTTTTATTTAAAACAGAAGTGTACTTAAATTGCAATTGCTGTAACTCTTCTCATCACATATTTATGTGCATAAGACTAAGTTGCATTTTAAAATAAAGATTTTTAAATAATTATCATAATGTTAAAATATGCTTCCTGCGTCTTCACATGACTCCCCCCCAGATAAAGCCAGTAGCATGAAGAGGAGGGGAACAAGAGAGGATGACAAGATGCAAGTCTACTGGGAGAGGCCAGTAGCACGACCTGAGCCAAATGAGGGTGCCTTCAACTGTCTTACCCAAGCAGTTCAACACAGTTCTGTGCTTCTCTCTTTTCCTTGTCTGACCTGCCAGCAAGTTGGACAGATTGAGTGTGCTTAACTTTTCTAGCAATGATAAAGGGCCCTAAAATTTTAATTTTAGGGGGCATGAAGAGTTTCAAACTAAGATCCAAAATAAAATGCAGTTGAATCGGCAGTAGTGCAGAGTTAGTAAGCTCTTTTGGAGGACTGACAGTGGGCAGTTAGTAGCTGGAGCATCTTCAATTGGATCACCACTCAGAAGACAGACCTGGGGAACCACAATGTTAAGTGCCCCTTCTACATATAGTGTTTTTCAGAGTGCGTGTAAGCTGCTATTGGTGTTATTCCAAAATTTGGCATAAGGGCAGATGATCAGTACTTATTTTACAGAAAATGCCTGCTTGCTGCAGAAAGTTAGTGGTTTTGTTTCTTGCTTTTAAAATTATTATTGTTAAATGTCTGGTTTAAATACGGAGGTCTAAAATTGCCTAAATGTTTTTTATTTTTTTGCTCTGATCTTGTAAACTAAAAAAACTAAACAAAAGTGGAAGTTTTACTATTAAAAGAATGTTTTCTACTTGAGAAAGTTAATTACTTATTTCCACTTCAGATAAAAGCCCAGTTTCCCTTACCTTGCAATAATTTGGTGTTCAGTCTCATGTATTTTTACCCCAGTAACATAGGAAGAATTGGTCTTTGAGAAAGAGTTTATCTGAAAAAGATTTAAATGTAACCTTAGAGCATGCAACATGGAACAAGAACACGGAGTTAAGCTTTTAAAACAATCAATTTTATTCTGCACACAGCAATTACTTATGCTGCCAGCAGGTATAAAGTTTACTGCTGTTGGAAACTTGTAAAAAGTCAATTGTGTTCGTGTAAAATGCCTTGTCAAATGCAAGTAAACAAGACCACACCTTTCAAGAAGCAGGCATGTCCTTATTTTAGTATCTGTAAGGCTTGTGTCCTAAACACTTGCTCAGCAGTAGCTACAAAAATGGGGTTTGAACAAAGAGGTGGAAATGCTACATTCCGATGCGGAAAAAATCCTGCTGCTTGTCTTTCTGAACTGGAGCTCTCAACCAGAACACGTGGGATTCAACTGTTCATCTCGTAGTAAGCTCTGATTCACCTATGTCTAAAAATTGAATTGGGATTAATATGGATGTCTCTCTGATTGTTATTACAGTTCAATATAATTAATCCTTATTTTATATTGGTACAAGTCAAATCACAATTAAGCCTAATGACAGACACAGTCCCTGTTTTTTATTAAAAAATACCTTCTGTGAACTTTTCAGTGGAAGAGGAGACAGGAGGAGAGAAATAGCCTGTCTGCTCAATTTATTTTGTTTTAATCTAGAGCCAACTACAATAACTTTTTTTTTCCAGAAAAAATATACCTTAAAAAAAATCCCTTTTAAAATTGTAATGCATCCCTCATATACAATCTGTATCAGGTCAGTTTGATGGATAGTTTGCTTTTATTGGTATCTTTGTCTGAAAAAAACAAGCAAATGAAAACCCCAAAGCTGTAAATTTTCACAGGCTAGGGCTAAGAATGAGATAACAATGTTGTTTACCAGGATTAATCAGGTGCTACTAACAGAATTTCAATACCAGAGGTTAATAATATCATCATCAGTAGCTCTTGAAAGAGACTCGGCTGCGTAAAGGCAACTTAATTTTAAACACTGAGACAAGTCAATCAGTATACACCTAAAAATATGGATTGCGGGATGCAGTTTGCATACATTACAGCCTTGTTTTTTCTTTCTAACGTGAGATCTTGAAGTCTTTTGTTCAGTTATTCAAGACTGTAGGCACGTGTGGGTTTCTTTGTAAGACAGAATGGGTCTGCCTGCTGCTGGTCACTGGGTAGAGAAAGAGAGTTTCCAGGGGAAGGACAGGGCACAGAGAAATAGCCTTCTACTCAAAATTCTGCGCTTCCCATCCTAGTGTTAAAACACCTTTCTCACCAGGCTATTTGTCCGGTGATAGGGGGGTGCGAGTTGAAAACGTGAATACCAGCTCAGCCAGTGTACACTGACTATATCCTGAAAGGTTAGAAAGGGGGCCCATTTTCTATTTTCACATTTTGCAGTATCAGAACTGATAGCTTGTAACCTTTAAAGTGGGTAAGTGCAAAGTGAAAAGCAAAATACAGAGAGGTCAGTAAAGCCGTATCAGTGCTCTTGGGAGCACTACTCTGGATCATGACTAAATGGATGTTTCTGACCAAGTGCCAATAATTTTGGCAAGGCTGTGTGAATAAGTCTATGAAACTCAACTTTATTTTTTTTTAATGTCCAGTATGAGCTCCAAGTGTATTTTCATTTGTGTTTCATAGAACCCAGCATCAATCGTGCAGGGAGGAACCTGCTTTCACTTGACTCATTTTGTTACACTTTTTGCTCAGGCCTGTGCTCTGCTGTGATTAGATTTATTATGTAACTCTCCACATAGGCCAGTAGAGAAAGTATTTGTCTTCATGGTCATAAGATAGAGTTTAAAAAGTGTTATTTCCTAGACATATGCTTTGACTACCAGCCTCAGAAAGAAAATAGCTCTGGACCTTTTAAGTCATGTGGAAGAATAAGATTTATGGAAGAAAATATAGTTACCCATCGACTCCTGGAAAGTAGTACAGCAAACCTAATTTTAGGTGTGATGTAGCATATAATGAATTCAGGAAAGTTGTAGTTTTATCAAGGGCATTGCTCTTGAAACTTTTATTGAAAAGTCGTTTTGAAAGACTAGCACTAGCTAGAACCAGTAATTAATACTGCAGCAAAATATCAGTGAAGAAAAATAGTTGGTGGCAAAATACCATATCCACCAGGTATCAGTTCTGGGGCTTCCTCCAGTACTTCCATCTGTGGAATGTATGTACACTCGTCTGTACCTCTACCTGAAGAAGCAGTACAAAAGAAGCCGACCTGTCTGAAATGACCATCAGGTGGGTCATGCCTCCACTGTGAATGAGGTTATGGTGAAGAGGCGCACCTCTAAGCCAGTGGCTGCCTTGCCTGCTTTCTGCCCAAGTCCCTCTACCACTGAGGCTTCTTTGGCACAGAAATTTACATTAAAGCTACTACATTGCATCACATTTTTGGGAAATTTTAAATTTGCTTCTGGGAAAAGACTTTTGTTTCCTATCTTCTCTAAAAAAGGCAAGATCTGCATGAGACATCTGCTTTATCTGCACAATTAGACAGGAAGATCCTGTGCTGTTTCACAAATACATAAGCAGAAAAAGACTTTCCTTTAATAGCTCACAGCTGATACAGATAGAGAACTGAACATAATACAAGATCTTTGATTCTGTTTATTTTTATTTTCCATTGCCTTTTTATCTCACGTCTTCTGAGTTAGCTTTGTGGCCTTTCAATAATTTTCAGAAAAACATCCCTAAGAAAAAGATTTTTGCTGGCTGTTTGCTTATATAGGGTACTATATTAGCTGAACCAAAGCCATCTTTTGCTTTGAACTCTGCTCTCTTAAGTATAGTTCCTCCACCCTTTTCTAAGTAGTAAGTGTATTTAAAACTGCGTATAGGTACATATAGAGTCATATATGTGTACAGTTTTTATAGACCTGTATACTTTTTTTTTCTTATTTTTAGTTTTTAAACTTCTTTTTGACAATAGTGCTTTAAAAAGTATGTTATTGTAGAATTAGTTTCTGCTAGTTTGCATCTGATTTTTTAAGCACTCAGCAGAACAATCTCAGTTTCAGTAAAATGAAGAAAATGTTGCTGAGATTTTTAGATTAATATTCATTTTCAAGACTTGAAAATATGAGCCGTGTATTGTGACATGATTGCAACAGAAGAAATATTCACAGAAGCAGGTGGGAAAAATTTTCCTGTGTCATGACAGGTGAGATAGGTACCAGATTTGTGCTCATTGACCTTGTTGCTGTCAAGTGGCTTTCTTTACTACACACTAATGGCAGCAGAAGTTCAATAGACACGTAGAACCAGGGCAATGTGTGGGTCTAATTACTTCAGCAGTGTGTGTGTTGTGTGATAATGGGCATCTTGTAGCTGAGAGCGTAACAACAAAGACAATAGGTGTCAAAATTTGAAGGTCTCAACAGTAACCAGCAAGGACACCTTCGTTTTTTAGTAACTGCCATAGCAATTAATCACAGTGAGGATCTTCTGATTAAATCTTTCCTCGGCCAATGTTTTCCTGAAGAGGCAGAAGGCTTGGTTTCACACTGACCTCTGGCTCGGCAGCAGTGCTGGGGGCAGAGGGACCCACGCTCTGGGTGAGGCGATGGATGACAGCCCTGGCTCTGCTGCAGCACTCTGCCCCGGCACTGCAGGGCCCGTCTGTCTTCAGCCAGCTCTGGCTCAGAGACCCTTCTCTTCTGCATCGTAAAAGCAACTCTGCTGAAAACAGTGAGGCTTCTGACCATATTGTTTTCCCTTTATGATATCTGTAAAGGAAAGCAGTTCCTGTTGTTACCTTTCTCTGGCTCAGGTCCCTTGAAGCATTTTCCCTTTCTGCTTGGAGGCGGCTGAGTCTTCTTTAACAAGGTGATTTGGAATTGGCGTATATGGAGGATGTATTCTCCCTTGCTGCTAGCTTCTACTCAGAGGATTAAGCTTCAGCTCAGCTTCAACTCAAAAACTCAAACAAAACCATATATTTTACAGCTCATCAGTACTTACAGTAGGTAGAAGAAAGTGTAGGCTAGTCATAAAAATAAGGGGCAGTGTTACAGCTTTTGCAGCTACATCATCAAAAATACTCTTTCTTTCTTTGCACTGAGCCACTTGCAGTCTGTAATACACCGAACAGAGATTTTCTGTCTCCTTTTCCCCTCAGTTTCCAGCAAGGAAAACAAGTGCTCAGCTTCAGCAAGTGAATCCACCCATGTTTGTGATACACATACAGGCTGTGTGTTTGAGAATTATACCAACAGTTACAATTTAGGAGTGCTCTGCATGCAGATGCCACATAGAGCATTGAAAATGTATCACATAGTTATGGGAAACACAACAGGAATCTTTCTGCAATGAAATAATTATATTTTAGCCACGCTGAAACCAAACAATCTAGCCAACTCTAAGTCTTTATTCACATGTAAAAAGATCATTTATGCATTGTAATGCGCCCTTGTCACAATAACTGTGCTGGAATATTGTACGAAAGGTTCTGAACAGCTCTGTAATAGCCGTACTGTTGGATGACAGCAGTATCATTAATAGCCTGCATAAGTATTTCTAACCATGTGCAAATTCATCTTTTATTCCATTGTAGTTTGTCACATAGTTTTCACTGCCTATATATTTCAAGAGAAATTAATTGTACTTGAAATGCTTTCCAAGCCCAATCAGCTCCATGCATAGGTTAGATGATTTCATTTGGGTGTAGGGTGGAGGTGACACCATGTGCTGTTCCAAGGTGCATGTGCGCTGGAAGGTGCTGGAAGATGGGGTGGTTCAGAGGAGAGCCACAGCGTGGGGACAGCCATGGTTGGTTCAGGGTCTATCTGGTGAGGTGCAATGCTGGGTGAGGCACCCAGGGGCATCTCTCACAGATCTCTAATGTGCCCATGTGAAATACTTTTCATGAGGTCCTTCAGCAAAGGTTCTTAAAACCTTTAAGCATAACAATCTCATGAACAGTAACTGAATAAAAGAGAGGACATATACAATCAGTGTCACTTATCCAGGAATGGAAATTGAAGAAAGTATCTCTAAATACTTACCCTGTCTTTATATGGTGCCCCGAAGAGTCTTCCTGAGATGACCCATTATTTGTCTGATCTGCTGTGGCTGTTTTTGTGGTCCTAAATAACTGAACAACATTGCTTCTAATGCCTGCACTAGGTTAAGTATCTTGAAACAGGAGCATGTTGAAAAATACCCCGAAGTGAAAGTCTGAATGAGCTTGGCCTATTTAATGTAACAAACAAACAAACAAAAAAATGAGACTTGATAGAATGCAGAGTAACTTTGGCGTATTAAAGGACTTCTTTGTAGTGGAGAAGGTCATAATAATATGTGCTCAGGGCATAAAAGTAAACATATCCCCATCAGGCATACAAATTTATAAAAAGGAGCGTGATCAGCTGCTGGAATGAATTTACCAGGAAAGAGATTAATTGTCAGTCCCTTGATGTTTACAGGTTGAGACTGAGTGCCTTTCAAGACGATATGCCTAAGGCAGTCATAAATTATGCTGTAATCTAAATTATGTTACCACCTTAATATGAGTAAATAAGGTAAATGGGTGAAATAAACCTGTGACATTGAGAATAATCCAATTGTTCCTTAAGACATTAAATATCTGGAAAAATGGAGTGATCTTAAAGTCTCTGACTAAAACATTAACAAAATGAAGCATTGTCTGCAAGTGCCATAAGCACATTTTCAAATGGGCTGCAGATTTTTTAGTAGGTATGTGCAGAGTAATTAATTTTCTCACCTTTTATTTTGGCCAAGTTTTTGTGGAAGAGACATATTCAATTTCTGAAAGTGGTGTAGCTACCCTGAGATTAGCTGAACGTATGTGCTATAGCAGCTTTCACAGGTGTATATGTGTAGTATACAAATGGCAACAATGGCTTGAATATGATTATATTTGTTGTGAAGCCCAACTTCAAAAGAATTCAGTTGCAGAAAGTTTTAAAAGGATTTGTGGGACATTCCTTTGTCAAATAGACATAGCATCTTTCTTCCAGAAAAATCAAACCCCCTGTCCTTCTAGAATCTAATAGAAAGTACTTTCAAATGATAATACTATTCTAGGCAGAAATCCAGACCATAATATTTGCTGCCTGAGAATATAATTTAGGAGTTGTAATATATTCCCTAATTAAACATATCATGCACAGTAGTGATTTTATTATTTATTATGTAGACCATTGAACTAATCTGAAGAAAAGCAGCATTCTCAGGGGCACAAGTGAAGAAGTTATCTTTCTATTTTTGCAAACAAATAATTTGCTTTACAGTAAAAGAGACTAATTTTTTTAGTTTGAAAAATAAGGACTTACTATAACTTGCTCTACAATTATTGTTAGACTTTAGTTTGTTACAGGTTGTATTTCTTGTCTGAAGGAACATACAGGACTAATTGCATGACCTTTTTGCTTTGTGGTGTATGGATAATACTTCATAAAAGTAAATAAATTGGAGATGTATTTATTTGGAACCAAAATAAATACCATGTATAAGATCTTATGATTTTTAAATGAAAGAATAAAGCTCAGTCATTTGAAAGAAATTGGAGTACATAAAACCTAAATGTCAGAAGCAGTTGCTCTATGGTTATTTTCTGTTTCACTAAGCCTACAAGTATGAACTTTTGGTTCATGTGTATTCCAAGTCTTTGTCCATGTCAGTGACTGGCAAAGTCAAGTTGTTACAGATTCAAACTGCAGAGACTTGGCTCTGAAGCTCAGACTGTAGCAGTAGACCCAGGTGGGGTGTTCAGATCCCCATTCAGTCCCTGTGGATAGCCCAAAAGCATAAGTTGAGAGATTCTTCTACACAGCAGAATATACTGGTGAATACTATGTAATAAATAGTACATAAAATCCACTGTATACATTCCAAAAATTTGTTTACTTTTTCAATTGTATTAGGTGGTCTGATTAAATATGTTGGGCTGTTTCTCCTTAAACATCTGTGTCTACAAATGCTACTGCTTTTGCTCTTCTGAGCGTTCAGACATTAGCTATATTTAATTAACACAAAATTGTAAAGGTCAAGAGTTTATTTATTACCTACTTTACATTTTCTAGAAAAAAAATAATCCATTTATTCAGATAATATTTTTGAATTCTCATGGCCTTTTTGCTACACATCTTTTAACTAAAACCTCTCTATCTCTGCTCTCTAAAACCATGAAATCAAGAACTCAAAAATCTCTTTACAAACAAGCAGTCCACTTTCAGTTTCTTAGTAAACTGGTATAGGGTAAAAAAAAAAATGAGACTCAGGACAAATCATTTGGAAAACTAAAGTCTGAACCCTAGAACTGAGCAATGCTTCAGTGGCACGTGAGTAGTCACTTTTTTTGGATAGATCTCCAGATACTGGAGCTCCTTATGCTTTACTAGAATTGAAATAAAACATCAAGTGTGTGATATTCTTAAATATCTTTCTTTTGGAAAATAACATGGTTTGCATTGTAAAGATTTCTGCTCTTTTTTTTTTTTTTTGTGCCATGAGTGGTGTTTTTTACAGTATGCTACTTCTCTACACTGCAAAAATAAAAATAACTACTTTTATAATCAAATTCATAATGATGTTTATGCAGCTGAGTTCCAATTTTGATTCTGGCTAGCTGAAACTAATGCAAGTTACAAATAAATGCTTCCAGACTAATTGTTTAACTCATGACAAGGCATTGTATTCAACAAATGCAGCATAAAATATAAGGATTATGTAGACAAATCTCAAAGGTAAACTCAGCATTTCAGTCTTCTGATAAAACTTGCTTATTTGTCTCAAAATTCTGAGCTGTTATACTTCAATAATTCTCTTTTACACCACAGAATATATCTGGAGTATTCCACAGCATTTCTAAATTTTCTATCAAACACAACACAGAAATTAATTGCCCTTTTATTTGCTGAGTGGTATCTCACAAAGAAGTGAGATACGGAGAGAAGATAGCCTGAAGCCCAGGGTACGGTTATGGTCTATGAGTGCGTTAGTTTTTCTCAGCATGAGTTTGCTAATTCGCATATTAAGTGGTGTTCACGTCATCACTTTGTCATTAGGAATCCAGTTACTGCATTCGAGCACAATATTACAAAAGCTGTTTCACCATATTTTCTGTTGACACAGGCTGCTTTTCCTTTCTATTAAAAAAAAAAAAGTACTTTTCCCTTTGATAAAGAAAAAATTAAGCCTATGCAATACTGGAGTGGAAATGCAAGTTAAAAAAGGTTATACGTATACATGCATAGTGTATTTTTTTTATAGTTCATGTGCTAATAAAATTAAACAAGAAACGTCTGTACATACCTCTTAAATCCATTACTAAATACAGCTTTACCTGTAGAGAAAATCAGATTAAGCCATTTAGTGTTGTCTAACACTAGGTCATAAACAGCGGGTTTTTTTCCTTCATGCTAAAGTAGTTTAATCCGTTAATCTTTATGCAAAATGTAAATGTTTATATTAGACAATTAAAACAAGGCTTTGTTGTGCTCTTGTTCTCTTTCTCTTTCAATATACACTTAATTTATTATTCAATAATGTTTTTTCTTTCTGCACTGTAACTCTGCTGCTTGAAAATCCAGATCTACGTTCTAGATGATGTTAAGGAAAACCAAGTTTTCTTCTGCCTGGAAATTTTAAGCAAGTGTTTATTATATTCAAATCTGAATTTCTAGATATTTTGAATTTTTATGATGAAATAGCAGTCAAAATATGCAGCCAAAATATGTAAAATAATTGAAACAGGACATGCATTAGGCCCCCCAAAATGGAGAATTGTTGTGGAAACTAGTACCTCAGTGTGCTGAAGTGAAAAATTCTTGCATGATACTTATTAAAGTATAAAGAATAATCTCAGAATGATGTAAAATGATGTATTCTTTTATATAAAGTGAAAATGGAGGGGGGCATAGCTGCAAGTACTTTGGAGAAGAGGTTTAAGATCTAAAACAATCTTGTTAATTGGTGATTTGGTTTGAAAAGCAGGATGCAGTTCAAGCAGGACAAATGCAAATTACTGCACTTCAGTGAGAATAATCAGCTGAGCAATGAAAGACAGAAACTGGCTAGCTAGGCAAAAGTTGCAGAAAAAAAATTCCACATGTTTTATTGAAGGGAACACCAGTTGCCACATTAATATTTTTTTGACTGTTAAAAAAAAAAAAAGGAAAAGAAAAAACCCTTAACATCTGTTACCCTGATTTGGTTATTGCACTTCAGAAAAAATGCTGTCCAGCTGAAGAGACTGTAGAGAAAAGCATGGAGAGTGATCAGAGGTCTAGAAACATGACCTGATGAGGCCGGAAATAATCTCTCTCCTTCATCCAGTTACAAGAAGGAATGAACTAATGTTGCAACAAGGGATTTGTAGTCATTAAGAAGTATTTTCTAACTAAAATCTGGGATAGACTGAAGAGAGCTGTTGTGGAGCATTCATCACTGGAGTTTTTTTAAGAATGGGTTGCACAAAGGCCTGTGAGGATGATTTTGGTACAGTTGATACTGAGTTAGGAGAAAGAAATAGATAAAACTCTTATGAGATACTTTCAGCTCTATTTTTGTATAGTTGGTAAATTTGGGTATTCCAGCATGGAATTGCACACAAAAAAAAAGAGTAATCTTAAAAAAGAAGCAACCAAAAACTACTCATTCAAAATATTTACATGTTTTTTTGTTTTACTTTTATTTTTTTTAAATCATGATCCTCTTGAATAACTTCAATTCTTCCTTCACACAATGTAATTCAGCTTATGCTTTGCCAGTTTGGTCACCTCAAGTTTTTCCTACACAGCCCCTCCTGCATGGTAGGAACTGACCAGAGATGTCTGTAAAGTCATTACTTTATCTTCCCCTGTATCTCTCCTTAAAACTTACCATGGCTCTGAGGCTTACCCAGTCTTCAGCAAGTTACACCCTTGGAATCCTGTAAGGACAAATGTTGTTTTGTGGTTTCGTGGGGAAAATCTTTTTTTTCTTTTTTTTCTTTCCTCTTTCCGCATTTATTTGCAGCACAACAATATGTCTGTAGATGTAGGAAGAATCTGGGAGATCTCTCAGAACTTTGTCTCCCAGGCCAAATGCCAATGTTCCGGCAGGAATGCCTACTGCTTTTATCACTGTTGCTATAAAATCCAAGTCTCAGCTCACGTGAGTTTGTTTCTGTCTGCTGATTTACGTTTCTAGTCAAAATGTATTGAAAGCAGAAAATGGAGCTGAATGGCCTTCAGAAAAAATGGAGTACAAATTGAAACTCTGAGCATAGGAAAACCTTTCTAATCTTACAGTTTCCTTCTGATTGTGTTACTTCAACATTTTATTCTTCCTTGAAAATGTTTTTAACCTTCTTAGATTTTTTGTCACTTTAGAAAGAAGTCTGTTTCTTTGGCAAGATTACCTTGGGAAATTACATTTTCATACACTCTACTGCAGTGTACTCAGATGGTGCTTACATTGAAGACTGCCTATAATTTGCAATTGTGAAAATTCTAGAGAACTTAACCAAATGAAGAGAATTTCCATTCCTCAGCCTCTCAGATTCAGCACTGGCATCTAAACCAGCTCTCCCCAGTTCTTCATTTTACTCTGTTCTCCTAAGCTCCCTGTAGCTCTTCTATCCTTACACTGTACGCCACCATCTCTGAAGACAGAATTGCAGCCCAGTACTATTGTCTGCCATTCCATGCACACCCACCTCACTTTTTCCTTATTTTCTAAATCCTCTCTGTCCCTATGTGCTCAGGCAGGAGAGGAGGTCCTAGAACTGAGTCCTTGTAACTGGCTCCCACACGTGTCAGCACCTCCAGTGCTTGCTCTTCTCTTCACATATTTTTTCCCAAGTACAATGTCTTCCACATAGCTGTGATAAATCCCTAGGCAGAGAAAATATACTCGTCCAATAAGACTATATAGAACATGAGTTTAGAAGCACATTTCTGAAAAAAAATAGTGGAGAGGAGTAACGAAAAAAAGGGTCCCATGATTTGCTGATGCAGAGTCGGACTTCTGTGTAATATCACACTCTCTTGCTGTTTTTAGCAGGAAGCGAAATATGTTTTGCTTCCTGAGGTGGTGAGAGTATGGTATCAATGAAAGAAAGGGAGATGAACCTTTTGTAACACAGTTCCTCTTCTGTGGAAGTAATGAATGAAAACACTTCAGAGGACTGAATTTCTCATTCACATCATCTGTTCCCCAGGGATGGTTGAAAACTGGATAATTATAAGTTAGGAAGTCAGAAGACCTGGTGCGGTAAGTACCATTGCTATGAGTCATGAGCCTGGAGAAAATTTCTTTATGGCAACTAGATATCTCTTACTCTTTCCAGGAGGTTATTCATTCCACAGCAATAATCAGGAGCACATTGGGTCAGTCTTCTTCCGTATATATTCTTCCCTACTACAGAAGAAGATGATGTCAGCAGGGAGATACTTTGACTTCGGAGACTGCTTTAATTGGTGATAATTATTAAGACTTCCTTTTCAGACACACAGAAATTGTGGGAAACTGGAGAATGTCTTTGACAGAGCATCAAGCTTGACTGACTCACCAAGAAGTTCTTTCTTTAAATGGGAGCTCATCAGCAGGCCCATTATCACAAGCAATCTGCCCCCTTTGGCTACTTAAATGTAATTTGCCAGGTGGTTGAAAACTTGATCATCTGCTAGAAACTGATTTGTTTTGTTTTGATTTTTAATTTTTTGGAACAGACTGGCATATTTCTTTCCACAGTCACAGATACTAAGCTAGACTTCTGTGGCATGTATCCAAGCAAAAAAAAAAAAAAAAAAA
>VZTO01003239.1:1386-12024 GCA_013400615.1 Syrrhaptes paradoxus | reverse complement strand
CCATTTACACCCGGCAACACAAAAGGCTTCAGTGTTAAGGACTCTGCTTCAGCTCCCTGGCATTCCCTGAGCTCAGCTCCCCCGCTTTGGCAGCCTTCAAAAAAAGGACAAGCCAAGGTCAGGGGAAGAAAGAAAAAAAAAGAGAAAAAAAAACAAGGAAAAAAACCCAAACCCTGATAAAAGCTCCCTGATTGCTGCTCACTATGCAAGCGAGAGCTCCTGCGCAGGAACTGCTCGCTGTTTGCTCCAAAGGATCTTGCACTGCCCAGAGTCCACCCCCCTGCCCCTTCCTCCCTCAGAGGAGAAGCTGGCACCCCTCCAGCCCCCAGCTGCTGGGATGGACACTGCTGGAGGTGGCAGAAATCAGGTTTTGTCCGGAATGGGGACAGGTCGCCAGGACACCAGCACCACCATCCTCTGTCCTCCTCCACCAGTAACTTCCCCCAAGCTTCATGGAGATGCTGAGCAGCCTGAGGAACAGCAAACCCACTTCAGAAGGTGCTGGGAAGAAGCATCGTGACACCCACGACCCCGTCCTGCTGCTCTCACATGCGTAAGCTCTCCCACTGCAAGCCCCTAAAGTGCTGGAGGGAAGAGTTTGCAGGATCTGGCCCCAAAAAGCACAGTATCAGATCACCTCCTTGTGCCAGCTCGCACAGCCAGCACTGACTTATACTGATGTTGGATCCAGCCTTGGGATTTAAAAAAAGCCTCTGCGTTTATCCAAGTGCCAGGAAAGGCCATCGGAGCTGCTTCCTGCGCCCTTTCAATCCCCGGCTCCAGGAACTGTGGGAACTGCCTGGCTGCAGCACATCAGCTCTGGAAAACAAACTCAAACCCAGGAACTAAAAGCAAAAGCACCATTAAATACAAGGAAGCCATCATCTGGCCAGTGTGGACTCCAGCCATTAAAAACTGAGGAGCAGGACACTCATCTCAGGTCTCAGCTACTGTAAAACAAGCCGGGCTGCAGAATTCCAGGCTGTAAGACACACACAGACATATAAAGACACAACCTGATGCATTTCTTAAAAAGCACAGATTGATTTCCAGTACTGCAGGAGGAGAGCAGGGGTTAACAGATGCTGTTATCCCACAGTATCCATAGGGAAATCAATTACCTACCATGGCTGTAATTTAACAGCATACAGGTTTTAGGGCTGTTTCTCTTCTGCTGTGGAAGATGCTGGAAGGGCACAGATAAATGATGAAAAGTTTGTTTAGGACAAAAAGAACAGGCTGATGATGTAAACTACTGACACCAACAACCATCCATCTCCCCACAGCAGAGGCTCCAGGTTTCCTTTTCTGCTGTTCCTTTGAGGGCTGGACAAACCAGACAGAGCAGCAGTTTAGCATCCGAGTAGTAAAATGCCCTGCACGGGTCACCTCACTGTGCTGTTATTTAAATTCCCCCAAAAGAGTAAAGCAGAGCAAATGCAGTATTTTTCCCTGCACCTGAATTAGGCACCTTATGAACTTCCCAGGAAATAATGACATTGTTCTAGATGAAAGCTGGAAGGGTGTTTAAGAAAAGTCACACTTCAGGTGTGAAACACGTTTCCAATTTGTATTTTTCACCATACGCAAAGGTCGTGCCACAAGAAAAAAGGTATTATAAGTGATATTTTGCTAAAATAAATTCAAGTATAAACAGGAGTAGTTCATAGGATAAGCAAAGGGGTTTTGTTCTTGTTCTTTTTGTTCTTTTTTAAATATCTATTATTGTTTTTAAGTTAATGCTCAGCTTAATGCATTTGGCTTATGAGACTGTCAGGAATTTCAAAATTTAGTTTGCATTTTAAAAAGCCAGCCATAATGTTTGATGACAGTTTTCAGTCATTCAATACCCCCAAAGCACCCCTCACCTAAACACCTTTCCTATTCAGAAAAGCCACACTAAAGCATCCAGACCCAGAGCAGTGGCTGCAGCTGAACTCCAGCCCTTTGGGCTTGGGATGGGCAGTCACAGCTCTGCTCCTAAACCTACTGCCAAATCCTTTTGCAGCCCTGGGTAAGAGAAATAAAGTATTTATAGCAAAAAAATACTTTATAACTCAGTAATAGCCTTGTAGCTATCAAAAACAAAAGGTTACATAAAAGTTACATTTAAAAAAAGTTCTGCAGGATGACAAACAGGGCTTACTCATATAGTTAAAAATCAGACTAAATTCTCTGAGAAACTACATTGTAAAATAGGACACATTTCTTCAGCAACTTAGAAAAACAACTGTTTTATATTTGCTTTTCTGCTCTTTGTTTCAAAGGGGAATAAAGTTCCCAACAGCTCCAGAAGGCCTGAGGCTCCCCTGTGGTACTGATTGTTCTTCGGCTTATGTGCTAAATGCCAAAGTTCCCCCCAGATTTGCAGTTATGGTTAGGACAGAATTGCTTCAACGCCTCCCCAGTTAGATCCTGCTCCATAAATGATGCCTAACTGTTACCTGGAGCCCCACACAGCAAAGATGCTGAACTCAGGGTATCACACTTCCCTTTAAAACCTCACATGAAAATAGAATTGGCTTTTTTTGTTTTATTTTAATTCCATTTTTGGTGAAAACTTTTACAGTTCCATAAATGCAGTACTTGTTTACTGCTGCCCCAAACAACCCCCACATTTCCCCCATACACATGTTCCTCTGTATCAAAAGAAAACCCTTCCAGCAGCAGCTCCTCCGGTTACTGTGTGCCCATCAGCTGAAGGAGAAACCAGGAAAGCAACTGCTCAGAAAAGCAGCAGCGAAGCTTCCAAATTCAGTCCTGAAACAGCTGCTCCAGCCAGGCTTAAAATCCTGTCCAGCAGCTATTATTAGCAGCCAAGCACTTAAATCCAACTGCATCCTCTCCTGAGATCCAGCAGAGACTTTTCCAAGGACTTTCGCTTTATGAAATGTATGTATGACGGAGCCAGGCGAGTGGATGTTTCCATGGGAATGATGGATGTGGAAGGGACGTTTCTCCGCACGGATAAACAAAGGGGAGCCAGGAGCAGAGCAATACTTCACTAGACATGTGCATGGTTCCTCCTTGGACCCCTTTCAGGCGTGTGTGTGTGGGGGTAAATCTCCGATGGCAGCACCGCTGGGGTTTTACCAGTCCGTGTTTCTTTCCACACGCGTCCTGTGGGGCAGAGCGTGGGCAGGGCAACCAGCACATCCCTAGGCAGCCAGGTCGAAGTCATCCCGCTCCTGATTGTAATCGAGGACTTTCTGCCGGAGCCGAGAGGCGTCCACCCAGGTGATGAAATCCTCCACGGCGCGGGGGATGAGGAGCGCGGGATCGGTCACCACCTCGGGCCCCACGCGGACGTGGCCCTGCTCCACGAAGGTGACGGCGTGGCGCAGGTTCTGGGCCATCCGCAGCTTCACCAGCAGGCAGGGCAGGCGCCGGCGGCAGAAAGCAGCGGCCGAGAGGCTCTCGCAGACGGCCAGCGACCGCCGGCAGTTCACCAGCCCCAGCCCGTACAGCTTCTCCAGCAGCGCGGCGGCGCACCGGGCGCGGAAAGCGGCGCTGGCCGGGCCCAGATCGCGGAGGCGGCGGGCTAAGGCCCGGACGCTTCGGGCCAGCGCCTTGTACTGCACGTAATCCTCCCGCCGCCCCAGCCGGTACCGCCGCAGCGCCTTCACCTCAGCCAGGTTCCCCCCGGCCGCCTCCCAGTTCACCAGCTCCAGCCGCCGCAGCAGCTTCTGCTCGTGGTACTTCAGCTTCCGCACCATCTTGGCAGCTCCGCGCCGGCGGAAAACCCACCGCCCTTTCCGGGGAGGAGCGGCCGCGCTCCGCCCCGCCGCTTCCTCAGGAGTTCTGCCCTCTGCCCGCCCTCTGCCCCGCCGCTTCCACAGGAGTGCCTCCCGCCCTCTGTCCCCCTCCGCCCCGCCCCGCCGCTTCCTCAGAGGTCCCGCCCGCCCCGGGGCGGCTTCCTCACCCCCCGGCAGCTCCTGCCTGGGCGGCGGCGGGAGGAGCGGACGCGCCGAACGTTTCTTGAGGCGTTGGGATGGCGGCGGGTCTCTTCCAGGCTGTGCCGGGAGAGGAGGAGGCGGTGGATAGAGCCCAGGGCGAGGGGCGGGCGGTGCGCCTTACGGCGGCGGCTGCTGCCTAGGCGGGGATGCGGCGGCTTCCCCCGGCGCTCTGCCGAGCCCCAGGGACAACCTGGCGCCCAGCTGTCACCTCAGGTACGGGCCGGGGGCGGTCAGACCTTCCCAACAAGCTCTCCTGCGCGGGCGGCCCAGCCTTTTCTGTCCAGGGATCACATCCAGGCATCGTCATTCCTCTTGGAAAAATGGCCGCAGCGTTGGATTTTCCGTGACATCCTTCTCCCCCAGACGCGTGGGCCGGTTCTGTGGAGCGAGGACCTCCAACAGCTTTCTTCTCTGGCATTCCTACGAGGAGGAGCAGCTCTGGGTCGGATCCTGGGGAGGTAACTGCCTTCACGCTGAAACTTGCTACTCTTGGGCTTGGGCTTCCCTGTTCGTGCCCGAGAAGTGAGACTGCCTCAGCCTTCCGAGTGCCATCACGGTGTCCCCAGCCAGCTGTTGCCTCCCTGCCTTTCTGTTTAGTGCACAGTGGCGTCTGATCCTTGGGATTCAGGACACTGCTCCAGGGAAATCCCCCAATAGAGCAGCTCAGGTTGGTGACTTGGGATTTCAGATCTCTGAGTCTCATAAACAGATTCTCGTATCAGCTCAAGCTTGAGTTTCCTGCTCCTGAACCTTTGACACACTGATTTTTTTCAAATTTTTTTTTAGGATAGATGATCTGGTCACATAGGCCATGGCAGTCTCTTGAGTTGCTTTGTGTTTTTCCCCAGGTTTGTCGGTGAAGGCAGCAATGGAAACGCAGAGCAGCAGCACTAAGAAGTTTTACAGGATCCCCAAAGGAAAGGGACCGCACTCCGTTGGATGTACAGACCTGATGACAGAAAATGCAGTTGAGGTAAAGCTCTTGGTTCTTCCTCCTTTGGATTTAAGCTACAATGTTAGTGAAACAAGGTGTTGTAGTTTTACAGGTGAATCAAACAAAAGGTCTCGTCCGTGTGCGGGGTGCTCCACAGCTGACACTGACAGCTGAACTCTGTCCTCTCCACCCCAATGTAGGATGTGTACTGGGCACAGTGCAGGAAATATTAGGTGTCTCTAGAACTGGTTCAATTTACCAGATAGATGTAACCTGCCTGCCTTCCCCATGGTTACCTCCTCCCTCTTCCTAATATCCTTGTCTTCCTGACTCCCCTACACAGGATACTGCAGAGAAACTATCTTTCTGGGACCCATGGGGTTCTTCCCATCCACCCCACTACTCCCTTCTGTGCTGGGCTCCCGGGGGGACCCCACACACGGTCTTCATGACTGTAGCTGTTCTCATCACAAAGATCCCAGGGGGATCACTGCAGTGTTTCAGCTGCAGGGTGGAGCATGAGATGTCTTCTCCAAGTTTTTATCTATCTGAAAAAGAGCAGGGTGTCAACTCTGCAAGTGGTTAATACAGAGAGAAGCCATAGTAAGAAGATGAGGACAGTAAATAGCCACCTAATGACCTTGCTTATGGGTTTCCATTTCAAATCTTTTTGCTTTTTAATTTTCCTATGAGAGTATGCCTGCATTTACACTGTGGTTTTACTCCTCAGACTAGCCAGGTGTTAGTGGATCTGTGATCAGTTTGTAATGGTTATTCATATGTTTTCCTTTACTCTACTGAGCTTACTCTGTGTTAGCACAAAGAAGAGATTAGTTTCTCTTTGCAATCAGCCCCTGTGTTTTTCTTAGATAAGCAATCTATATAATTACAGTTCTCTGAGGCATAGGTAATGAACCTCTTTGCCTTTCTGTTAGTCACCTGGGGAAGTTCATTGGGACTGTTGTGTGATCAAATTAACATCATTACCAGTATGGCTGAAGGTTTGATGGTTTCTTTCTTAATGGCCTTTATGTCAAAGGTTGATTTAAGTTTGATGAATAAATAGAAGAAAGTTTCATTAAACAAGCTTTTGGTACACATTGTGTATGAAGCTGATAAATTTCTGTTGAAGAAACCAGACTTTATTCCAAAGCTCATGTTCTTTTTTGGCCCTAGACTTAACTTGTTAAAACAAAAGAACAGTTGGAGCAAGAGAGTGAATTTGAAGTGTGTCGCAAATTCCCTTGCAAACCAGGAAGTAAGAATGCGAATTACACACAATTCATCTGCTGGGAGGTCTGCTTTAAGGTGTGCAGTTGGTACGGTGCTGCTGTCTGTGTAGGAAAAATACTGTCGGGGGGCATGAAGAGTCCACATGAATGTGGAAAGCTTGGGTGGTTTCCTGGAAGCTGAACCACACTTCCAAAAGCAGTCTCAGGGTAAAATTTATCTTGCTATCCCAGTGTAAAAAATACACTTCTAGGAGGATCCTTTTTCCCCCCAGTTGAGCAAGCTGAATTGGGTCAGTAACACATCCATGAGACTCACCAGTGCAAAGAAAGCAATGACAGCTCCCAGCTGGAAGGGTGATGGGGACACAGTCACCCCTGTTAAACTGCTCAAACTGCATCATCATACCATTCCCTGAAGGCGGGCATAGTGAGGAAGACAGAAGAAAAGATCCAGCAAGATGCAGAATTAAATAGAGCGAATAGGTAGTAAGTGTTTGTAATTATTAACTTAATTAAGGGAGAATTCTGAATTAGCCATAGGCTAACCTAGAGAAGGTAACATACATCTGGATGCCAACAGTCATGCTACTTTAAATTCATTGCAGAGACAAAGAGATAGTGTCACAGGATTGGCATCAAAGCCTATATAGGATAATAATTTTTTCATGAGATTCTCACCTTTGACATAAATGTTTTTATCTTCTTTTTTCTCTGACATATATAAATAAATATCAATCTTCCTTTTTTTTTCCCCTCCTCATCCCAGGGAAGCTTCTTGCGCCTTTATTATCCATCAGACGATGCCACACATAACGAAGAGGCACCGTGGATTCCAGATAAAGAGTATTATCAGGGACTCTCTGACTTCCTCAATATGTACCGAGTTGTGGGAGAAAGGCTTTTCCAGTACTATGTTGGTAAGACTGCTTCTGGTTTTACTCCTTGACTTGTGCAAGGGCACGAACTCTGTATGCAAGTCATTGCCTCGCTGCCTGAGCAGTGTGTTATTGCTGCAGGACTGAAAAAAAGAGTTTTTGCCGAAGAGGAATGTTTGTTTGGGAAAGGTTTGTGTGGTAAGGCTCTGAATGGGAGTGCCTGGGCAATTTGCTCTAGGAAGAGCTTGCGTAAACTGCACTGTGTGTTGGGATTAAAATCCCACAGGAAACTGTGCAACTATAGAAAGGTCAGATAGATACTAAGGTCTGAATACCCAGACTCGGATGCCTGACTCCTCTTGAAAATCTGTTCTCGTAGGGTTTAAGAGATATATGGGCCTTGTGCTAGGCTGTGGATAGGAGGAGGAGAAGGAAAGTATCTTCTGCCAAGCAGAAAGTATTTTTAGAATCAGATATGTATTTGTCTCTGCCATTTTAAGGAAGAGATTTGGTACCTTATGTTCAGATGACTGCTCTGAAATCAGTGGTCACCATGTTCTTAGGATCTCTCCCACAGGAAGAAAAGCTTTCTCTCATTTCAGTAATAATGACGTAGACTTTGATTTTTATCTAGGTTCAGTGACCTGTCCTGCAAAGCCAAATGCTGCTTTTAAGCTTGGAGAAAAATACCCACTTCTCATTTTTTCTCACGGACTTGGAGCTTTTCGGTAATTCTGCAGTTTGTTGACAAACTATTTTTGTTGTCTGTGGAGACAGCAGTCTCCAAGGATGGTTATGAACAGATTTTCAGTAGGGGGTGAGATCCCTGTGGAGCTAAAACAGATTTGAAGAACAGGCTGCTGTGTGTCAATATGCCTCTAATGGAATTGACAGCAGTAAATAAAAGCAGGGTTGATGTATTTATTTGTGTTTTCCCTTTGTATTTTAGAGGTTTGAATATTTACCAATCCATAAGCATGTTGTGAAGATGAGCTAGTTGATTTTTGGACAGCTTTTTACAGACACAAAGTGTCATATGTGCTACTTTTTAAAAATCATTAGCATTTTTCCTTCTGAACAGATAGTAAAACAGTCACAAGGTTTTTTGAACAGGCTTTGGTGCCTGGCATACAAAAGCCTGCTTTACTGGCTAGCAAATTCACACTGAAGAAATACTGAATGGGGGCTAGTGCATGCATAGTGTGGTCAGCATTTAAAGAGCAGTGTAATTGAAATAATTATGTGTGCACATGTCTCACCAGAGTGTGGTTTTGATTGCAGAACAATCTATTCTGCTATTTGCATAGAGATGGCTTCCCAGGGCTTTACAGTGGCTGCTGTGGAGCACAGGTGTGTATACTGCATGTTTTTCAGTTCTGATGGAAAGGAACTTTCTCACATTGAACAGAATGTTATTTTTTCTAAAGAAGAATTTATAATTTAAAAAAAACCCAACAAACGAACATATCTTCTTCAGCTCGTAACATACACCCCATTTCTCTAGCTCAGCTCTTACCTACACAAAGGGAATTTGCTTAGATAAGCCCTTGAATGAAAAGTCTCAGGGTAGATGTAGTTTGTCATTCTTCAGGAATGCTATTTTTGTCTCTCTTTTAGAATCTGGAGAATATAAAGGAGGTGAGAGTTCTGGTGGGGTTATTGCATTATTTAGAAAGCCTGACTGCACTCAGTTGTGATTGCAGCAGCACTGTTTGGTAGCTGGATCTCTTGAGATAAGTGAAGTCAAACTTCTGCTGACTTCATCTCAAACTAAAAGGAATACATCCTCAGAAATAACCTTTTGTTGATCTCGCAGAGATGAATCTGCTTCAGCAACATATTACTGTAAAAAAAAGTCAATTTCTGAACCACAGGAGGAGTCTACGTCAAACATGGAGAAGGAGTGGATCTACTACAGGAAACTAAAAACTGGAGAGGAAGAGCGTTGTCTGCGCCATAAGCAGGTACTCCTCCTAGCTCTGTGCTCTAGGAAGTGAGGCAGGAGTGGTGGCTTTAGGACTAACAGACTTCCTCCCTTTGGCCATGTCTGCAGTCCTCTGCCATGACTCNCTCTGATCTGCTCCATCTGCTTCTCCCCATTTTCTCAGGAACTGAAACTTCTGGATGTGGATTTATGCTCAAGTTGAGGCTGACATCACTTCCGGTGATGCATGGAAAAATAAGAAGTGTCTCCCTTTAGAAAGAGCAATATGAATAATTCAGGAGAATAACATTTTAGTTCACTAAGCCCTTGAAAGAAGAAAGAAGATGTTTTGGAAGGAAGGAGGCTCAAGACCTTGTCAAGACAAGGCAGAGTGCAAAAATATATGGAGAAAGTATAATTGTCAGTCACTTTCCCAGGAAGGATATTTTATGCAGTAATAAATGAGACAAACAGGCACCGAATAAGGCTTTATGGGAAGCAGTTTTGGCTCAGTTGTACCTCTGCCTCTCAGGGTTTCTCCCATTAGTCACTCAGCTGATGAATTTGCTCAGCAGTGGTGGCAATTTCTAGAAAAGAAGAAACAGCTCTCAGAAGATTCAGCAGTTCAGTTTAAATACATTTCCTCTCCCACGCCTGCTTCATGCTGAGCTCCTGTCTCTCCCTCTGCAGCTGTTGCTTGTTTCACGAATACCTTTATTTGCAACAGCTTTACTACAGTTTTCAAGAATGTGTATATATACAAAACGCGACGGGCTCATTGGCTATTTCTTATTTTGGGTTTATGCAGTGTAAAGACAGTTTCAAAGCTACTGTGCAGATGGGGCAAATGATGTAATGACATTTGCTCATCAAAGGGAGCATGAGGAGCAGAGAGGCAGCATTCCTTGTAGCTGTGTAACTTAAACATTTGCACAGCCCAACAACCCCTTCTCTGAGTAGTGAGAGGACGAGGGAACTGAAGGTCTTTGGTGCATGTTACAGGGATAAATTCCCCTGCATGCAGAAGATCTAAGTAGAACTTCAACTCTTTGGACCTCCAAAAGTCAGTTTGTTGGTCAAATCTCATTAGAGTTATGTGTTACAGATCCATTCTGCAGTTCAGAATAGTCATTACTGTATCAGATGGGGGGGGTGGAGGGGAAGAAATGAGGCTAGGGCTGGCAAGCCTAGCAGTTGTCTGATAATTCCTTCCACTGTTCTGCTCCAACTTCTCTTTCTTCCAGGTACAGCAAAGAGCACAGGAGTGTATCAAAGCTCTCAACCTCATTCTTAAAATCAATTCAGGAGAGGAAGTAACGAATGTACTACATTCAAACTTTGACTGGCATAGCCTAAAGGTGAGTGAAAGATGGTGACTGCATTTTGTTAAATGCCTAATAATGCTTCTGGTTTCCCTCTTCCATTTCTAAACTGGTTCCTGTAAACTGGTTTGAAGATCACACCATAGATCTATGAACATATTCTCAGGTCATCCCAAGCTGGTTAGATAGTGATGGAGCTGTAATGATGCTCTTCCCACTTCAATAGGATCTATTGCCTAAAAAATTATTCCCTTTAAAAAAAAAAGTTTGGGAAAGAAAGTCTCTTACAGCACCTGGCTTTTTTTGACAGGATTCTGTTGATACTAGCAGAATAGCTGTGATGGGACACTCTTTTGGTGATGCTACAGTTATTGTAAGTCTCAGCAAAGAAGAAA
>VZTO01003238.1:0-44866 GCA_013400615.1 Syrrhaptes paradoxus | reverse complement strand
AAACCAACCAACCAAACAAAAAACAAAAAGGGAATGGGCACATGTAGATAACATAGCTATCCAGAATGACTAGTCACCTCACACTTCAGGGTTTTTTGACACTGAAGAAGAAAACACAATGGAAATAAGAAGACAAAATAGAGAAAAAACAAACAAACAGGTATATCTCACAAAAACCTTCGCAAGAAGAAAAGTAGTCTAGTGCCCTTTCCTTCCTCTTCTCCTCCCCCATGCCTGCAGTAAGAATACTGAAGCTTGAGGCATTTAAAGCTAGTCTGGAATAGCAGATAATGACTACATATTGCAGGCAGCAAGTCAGTCTTCTAGAATGGATAGGTTAGATGACCTCATAGGTCTTTTCTACCTCTACTTCCTGTGGATTTATGAAGTATCTTACAATAACAGTTATTCAATACCTCATTCCATTTTTTTTCATTAGTGCTAACACGATCCTGTTCCTTCTCATTGTCTACATTCAGCTAACTTAAAGCACAATTTATAACTGCCCACTTGAAACACAACCACAATTTACAGGCCAGTACCAGTAAATCTGCTTTGCTGATGTCTTACATTAACACTGTAAACTGCTGCAGCTAAAAAACAGTCAAGCTTCTTATTCAGGCATCCCTGATACACTACTGCTAATTCCGCCTCTCACAACAAAGGGCAACCCTTTGCTTCTCAAAGTACTATCCAGTTTTGCCTCTTTTGGGCTCATACAATTAAAATATGTGGCCTTGATGTTACCACCTTACTCTGGTTTCTGCACCTGGTGCCTCACCACACAGTGATGGAACTGACAACATAAGCCAAAGAAAGAAAAACAAAGTGGAGGTGGTGGTTGGGGCAACATTAAACTTCATTTCACTTTTTGTCTTCCATGAAGCAAACTGCAACAGAAGGAGAGGTAGATAAGAGACTGAGGTCATATCTTTGGAGAGCCCCTTGTCCTGAAAGTCAGGCCATCGTGTTCTGCTTCTTCAAGAAACATGAAAACATCACTTTTATGTACTAAACACTTCTGTCAGTGGAAGGCAGATCCAAATGGTACCACATCATCCATTACCAAAAGGTTTCGGTGACAGCAGTCTCCTCTTGTATAGTATCACACACTCTCTTTTCCTACCTCAGCTTAAAAACTGATCACTTTTCCTCTAACCATTCAGAAGGCACTCAGTCTGGCCTCTGACAACTTCTCAACTTCATAGGAAGATGGCAGCATCTCTTTATTAGTCTTAAATTTCAGACTCAGTGAAAGGCTTGTCTGATAGGCTGAAGGGATTTTTTTTTTCGATTTCTCTGAACTGCTAAAGCAAGTTCTGCTACTTTCAACAGAAGTGTGAATAACGAATTTTGTCTTGTGCCTCTATAAAGAGAATTCACGTTTCAACCTATAACTAACACCTGCAGTAAAAGGTTAAGGTTTTATTTTGAGTTTTAGTTTCACTTTAAAATTTAATTAAAAAGTTAAAATGTTACAAAAAGTGCTGATGCAGTACACAGCTTTTCAGAATTCCACTTCCCTTATTTTTGGCTAAAATATCTTGCTGAATTTAACCTTGGCTCATATACAGCATTAGTCCTACATTAGCAAAGTTTACCAGCAAACTTCAGATTTCCTTAAGTAACCCAGCACTCCTCAATCCTGATTTGTTTTTTACAAAGCCAAAACAATTTAAAAAAATCTTAACATATAATTCACTTAAAATCAGGCTTTGGTGTATCCAGGTCTATTCTCTAAGCTTCCTCACTGTAGTCTGAGCTCTTAACAGACAGGCATTTTCATTCCAGCAAAATATTTGAAGTATTGCTTTTCACCATGAAGCAAAGATCCTTATGCCTTAATCTATCCCTTCCTGGCAACACAGTGCCCTCTAGCAGATGATTTAGAAAAAATACTAGGAGAACTTCACCTCCTGTCCACCTCCCTCCTCCCCGCCCCCCATCACCGCCAAGAAATGGAAGATCCTGTTTCATATGCATGTAGTAAGAAAACAGACTTTTCACATTTGCATCTCTATTGCAGAGGTCCATAAGAATTTAGTTGAAGGAATCACCTCTGCCTTGTCCCAGGCCACATTTTACAACAAGGACTAAACTGTAATCTGGTTTAAACTGTTCCAGATTCCTTTCCACATTCATGTTACAATAGATGTATATACATATATACAAATATCCCAAGAATTTGCTTTTCCAAATGGAACTATAATGTTTCTTAGGCAACATCTTGGCTGTTAAGCTAACCAATTAGTCTAATAATACTAAAATCCATGCTTCAGTAAGCACCTCAGTCATTTCCACACCGAAGCACCTCAGCACTGTCCAGATTAAGCATGCAACTCCCAGCAGTTTCCAGTTTCCCTGACTTGCATATAGTTATACAACCCTCTCCTACTTCGCCCCTCCCCCTAAAGAGAAATCAGAGTTATTTAAATGGAAACCAACTACCTTTATTTTAGCACCTATATTGACCCAGATGTCACAAAAGACATCAAACATCTAGCTTTGGAATAACCCAAAGTATGTTATCTCATATTTCCCCTCCCACACCCTGTGGTGTTATTTGTAAAGCCCGAGTAATAATTTATTATAGCAAAGAGTTAAGGCTTTTGTGATCAGGATGTGGAGGATGTTTATCTTCATATATTTAATTTAAGCAGCACCATGTCTTAGTCGATTGCTATGGTTGTTAATTCTTCATGCTGTCTGAGCTTACAATATCCTTAGAGTTTCTAGTTGCGACTGCAATAGTGAATTTCATTAGGGAGACACTTAGCAACCTCATCTGTAAGTCAGCAACACGGATCATATAAAAATTTTTAGAAAGAGGAATTATTTATGGCTACTAACAGCGTTGATGTTTATATTGCATGCTTCACAGAATACAATAACTGCATAGAGGTCAGAAGAAAACTTTCATGGATGAGCATAGCCTGCCCTTAAAGCAGCAGGTATCTCATACTACTGGGATCAAAATGTCTGCTTCAATAATCTAATTCAGTACATCAAGCCCCTGGTTCTTAATGGTAGATACATATTCCTAGTGCCCACATATTTAACAGAATTATGGAACCAGCAGAGCACAAGGAAGAAAACAAATCAATAAATAGGACTCAAAACAACTCAGAAAATACTTCACATGCTTTAGCGTTCTGATCCAGTGATGCCTTTTCAACACCACATAGTTGGGTTTTGCTCTTCACATTTTCATTAATTGATTATTGATTCAGCCATACATGTAAGTCCCAAACAGAAATCAATGTAGAAAGGATTCAAGCTCTCCTTGGAAAAAAAGCTTAGGATTCATTTGCACAGCATAGCAGTACTGAACTGCCAAATACAGCACATACCCACTCAGAAGCAAGGAAACAAGACAATTACAGTGCAGCAAGATTACAATAAACCAGGCAGACCCATATCCTTGCTGCCCCATAGGTGGCACTAACAACGAGCCAAGCCTGTATTTTGTGGGGATGACAAATCACTAGAAGGCAGGAATCAGAACCGCAGACCTTGCAAATACTCCTGTGACTGGAAGTGACACTTGCATATGGAGGTTTTCATACCTAGATGAAGATGAGAGGACAAAGATCAGCAAAGGCAGTGGGGTGACGATCAACGTCACTTGTGTAAAAGCCTGGGCTACACTAAATAAGCTCCCCTCTCAAAACCCCACACTCGGTTGCCATGTCTTTAATAGTAAACTCAAAGATGATCCTAAGGAGTGAATGTACCAAACTGGATGGAGCTACACCGCCATTCCTTACAGAGATAGCAATCCCTATCCCTTTCACAACCGAGCCCTGTCTAAAGCTAGTCTTTCTCCATTTCTCGTCCTTGACCTATTAGAGCACCATATACTTCTATGGGAGATCCTCTGCAACTCAGACCTGCCTCTGAGAAATATACACATTCCTGTTTTCTCATCGCATCTATTTTCTACCCTAAGCATGCACAAAACAACAGAGACAACTTCTTCCTTCACTATCCATACCATACCTCCTTCCTGTGCTCAATCCTGCCTAGCAACATTATACAATCTCTTCTGCTCTCCTTCTCCTGCTCACGGCCCTGAACACCACTAGAGATGTGAGCAATCAATAAGAACGTACTTAAATCAGGGATGTGGAAATCAGTCAAGTCAATGCAATTCAATATCAATTAAAGTTGTAATCTTTTGAAATTTCATAGGCAGTTAGCTTAAATCAATAGAGTCATTATAATTTATTCCAGCTGATAAACTGTCCTAAAGTGAAGGCACTTTGCTCTAGTGTTTCTTCAGCCGAATGACATAGTGACACTACATATTATTTCTCATGTAGTCTTTGTGTAAAGTAATAGCCACAAAGGGAAGTAGTTTCACATATTATGAACAATATTCTCAGTTGTCTTATTTAATTCAAATTTTGCCTCAAAAAATGAGTGTACTGAAAACACAAGAGTCTCATGTCTTAGAAAGAGATACTGAATTTCTTTTCACAAAATTGCAGGAAACACAATATTTGGTTTAGATTTGTTTTCTGTGTCCATTATATGTCTGTATTTTTGTTTGGATTTGATTGCTAAGATACTACAGCCAGTGAGCTGTGAAACCAACATACTTCCTCAACACAATCTGAGAATTTCTCATCTTACAACACAATAAGCAAAGAAATTAAAGGCAAAATTTTTGAAGTGATTGGTGATGAGATATGTTTAGGCAACTAGAAGGATATCAGTTACAAGAAACTGGCAATGGCTTTTAGTTCCCTCAAGCTGAATAGAGTAGCAACCTGTACAGAAACAAAAGGGTGCTACGTAGCCACATGCCTGCTCACATTTTGTGATGTGGAGGGACAGACCATTATAGATGTATATTAATGTACACCAACAGACAGCATGTTCAGGTCAGCTTCATTACCAAGAGAGATTCAGTGGGGTCTTTTTATTTTTTTGTGTTTGGGGTTTTTTTTGGGGGGGGGGGGATGGGAGTCACGGATATTGTTATCTCTTCTTCTTGCTGATCATGAGTAAACTCTGTAATCACTGAGCCAGAGACCCAAATTCAACCTTCAGTGTCCTTTGTTACTGCAAAACCAGAGTTACAGGCCATACTGATAGGCAGCCCAAGTACAGAAACCTGCTTCCCACAGAACACTATTTTAATTTTCAAGTCCCTTTTTCTGCACCATCCTCTGATAGTTCCCAACTGGATCCACTGCAGACTATTCAGAGGACAGATCAGCACTTAGGTTATGGCCATTTGGTGTGTCGTTTTAAAGCACGCTCATTTGTCACACACAATGAATTATAAAACTGTCTAGCAAACCCAAGCACCAGCTTTCCACTCCCACTGAACTTTAGCAGAATCTCTTGAAAGCTGTACATCTTCGCCATCTAGTTGGTTAGAACTGCCTACCTGACAAGCTCTGCTTGAAGGCATCGCTGCTGCTGGCAAAACTCTGTGATTCCATGGGCAACTACTCTGAGCCTCAGCTCACTGCTGCCAGAAGAGGGAAGTGTTACTCCTTTCTCCCTACACCCACATTGCTCTTTCCTTCTGATACACACAGCCTTACATTCCTACACTTTGCTGACACGATGAGACCTTTTCATAAGACTAGTTATTTGCTGGAATGGCAGAAAGTTATCTCAGATTTTTTTTTCCTCCTGCTATTTTAGTGAGTAAAATCGGGTCACAGAAGGAAGACTGAATGAATACCTTCTACTCACTCTGCATGCAGCAAAACTGTGTTGTAATTGTCCCTACGGGTATGGCTTTAACATTTAATTTTTTAATAGCTTTCTCAGCCATAGTGGACTGAGGAGCAAACAAAAAATGCTGACCACGATAACATTCAGATTGGACCTGATACGGTATCCTGAGGTCATACAGCAGCAAATACTGTGGAGTCCTGGTCAAGATTGAAGCTCTTCAGTGCTACAAATGCAGGACAAACATATGTCCACTGCAGTGTAACAACTCAAGCTAGTCATAGGCACTCCAGTCACCCATATGTTTATAATATATACTAATGCCTGTGACATGCCAAGTACTTGGTCCATATTATTGAGATACTGCAGTGGCTGCCAGCATCACTGGTACCTTACACTGATATTATAAGCACCAAAGGAAGAAATTCTTTATTGAGAGGGTAGTGAGACACTGGAACAGGTTGCCCAGGGAAGTTGTGGATGCCCCATCCCTGGAGGAGTGGGAGGTGTCCCTGCCCATGGCAGGGGGGTTGGAACTAGATGATATTTAAGGTCACTTCCAACCCAAACCATTCTATGATAGGCATTTGTCCAGCATACTCCACAGGATATCACTTCTCAAAATTATTCTGGGCTGAAAGAATAATCAAGAGCACAGAAAACTTTGTCAAGGCATTTTGCTGGCAACTGCCTGCAACACAGAAGAGGTATTATGGCCCAGCTGCCTTCAGCAATAAACCTCCCCACATTCAGACACATTATCTGTCTCTCGTTTACCTCATCCAAACAGCAGGCAGGTATTCTGTCTTATACTGTGTCTCAGAGCATAGCATTGAACCAACAGTTCAGTATGCCTGTTTCAACATTTGTTGTACCTATTTTCAACGTGCAAACAAAGTCTGCTTCCTTCTCTGTACAACAGGTGGCTAAGTGACTTGCCCTATTGTCAGGGTTGATTTGGGGCACAAAGGCAGAAGAAATCCAGGAATCTTTTACTCCTACATTAATTCCTACTCTGAATCTAAGTACCCAACTTAGATTATTTGGCTGTAAGTATTTGTAACAAGATGTTACTGGTTAACAAGGTAAGGGTGGCTCTTCCTAAATTGTAGGCATGCACAGGGATAAGTATTAACTCTGTGCCTACAGATCTCCCGAAGAGATCGTGATCAACGAAATCCTTTCCCCTGCACCAGAATCAGTTCTCACCTTAGAACTAATGTATACAGCTTCCTTGTCTTTTAGCTCCTTATATCATAGGTTTGTTGTTTAAACTTCATTACCGGTTCACAGGATGACTATCTTACTAAAGCATAAATAAATCTTCACACCTGCATTTAAGAGGAAGGATATTAAAAGTAACTTTTTGCAACAGCAGCAAAGACCTAGTATCTCCTCTCTTAAGCCCTTCACAAAGACCAATTTACAGCCTTTTGGACAGAAGGGACACACAGAAAAGCTCTGTGGAAGGCACACACATCAGAAGGACTGGCAGCAGCGGCTGTCCTCCCCCATGTTAGTTTTAAATACCTTAAGTACATGCAAGCCCAAGCAGAGTCTAGGCATATATCCTTTCCTCTTCCAGCCCACCAGATAGCTCACACTGCAGCCTCATCAAGGGATTTCCCCTTCCTACCACAGTGTGCAAGTGCCTTCATCGTTGCCTCAGACTACCTCTGCCCATAATGTGGGAAGGTGGAGAAAACAAGTTAAGCTATTTATGCTGCTGCGCTTGCCTATCAGCCACCATGAACGTGAAGGGAAAGCTAGCAAGGAAAAAGGTAATTCTCATAGTAACCTTGCAATGACGTGGAATACATTTACATAGGCACTAAAAGTAGCAGATGGCTCTCCTCTCAGCAGAGAGGTGCTAGCATTTGTAGTGCTTCCGCTGTGTTCTTCACAACCCTGACAGTTTCACCCTGTACTCACCGAGTGGGTGTTTTACAAGTAATCAGAGAGCCTATGGCTATTTCATTTTTTAATATTTAATTCCCTCCCCACACATCCTCTCCCCAGCAGCCCAGCTACCCTTTGACCTGAATTACTGCTCTTTCTCAAGGCCCCTTCCCCAGGAGATGAGGCAAATGACTCATTATTTCAAGTTCAGATTGCCTGTGCTTGATAAACTGGTCCCTGCCTGCAAACTTCTCAGGGCTTTTCCTAAGAGGAGTGATTTCCTGCCCGAGCCTTCAGACAGGGACAAAATGCTGCTATTGCCAAGAGCAGCACTTGCTTCAGTACACACCATGTGGAATGCTATGTGGAAAGAGAGGGGCATCTTTACAAAGATGAGAGGATTACACCTTTGAACAGCCAAGGTCCTTCTTCGTGGGACACACCATAAAGCGATAAGTGGGAATCTGAACCTGTCTCTGGAGGAATCCTGCAAATATTACTTTTTGGATCCTTTGTGTACATGCACATAGCTACTGAACCAGGACAACAGAGACAAAGCAACCACAGCACACAGCTGATAATGCCATGCACCCCTGCACCAAAGCAGCACAGTGCCAGGAGACTGACCTGGTACCAAGGGGCAGAAGTAATTCCCTGCTTCATTCACCACCCTAGGATTGCACATGATGAGAAAGGACACCCAGCTCCATACTTGTTCACTTCTCCTCCACACCCTACCTTCTAGTCTGGGCCTATTTCCTCATGTTGCCTTCAGAGCAGTTAATCCAGCAATGCACCAGATACAGCCCCAATGCCTCCCTCCACAGCCCCTGTACCATTGCCTTAGGATTTTAAACTCAGCTCAGCAGCTTCATCTCACGTTCCTCCAAAGTAAAAAAGACGAAACCCAGACCCACGTCACAAGCAGGGCAACAGTTGCTGCAGCCACACCCCTCTCCCCCCACCACCTGCCCAGTGCCTCACAGAATCCACCCTTCACCAACTCACAAACTGTGAGCTATAAACCAAATCATATTTACCAGCACTTCATCCTAGCCTTTTACACACATTTTACATACTTTTTTGGAGCACAGCTCCTGAACTTGCCTCTCCTGCCTTAAAGAATCACTCAGTTAAGGAAGGGGGGTAGAGAACCTCCGCCTTGCAGCTGGGCTCCTTGTTAATGGTGGCTCTGCCATGCCAGCTGAAGCTAGTCACACTGATTGCACTCTGCCCTGTGGTGATGTGCTCCCAGCAATGTTGGTGGGCTCTCTGGGGCTGAAGGAAGTGTTTGGAGGAGTTCACAGCTCCAGAGCTGTTTACTTTGGTTCCAGGAGTAAGAAGCTGGGTGTTATTATTTACCTGGTGGTGCCAAGGTGCTGGCCTCCCACACGGTCCGGGAGAGCTGTGTGCAACATCAGCCCCTCAAAACAGACTTGCAGTGTGAGGCTGTGGAGGCATTGGCGCTCCCCTTTGCAGAGCTCAGCAGCTGCAGGTGCTGAGCTGTGGTTTGATGCGGGGGACCAGACACATGGGAGAGTTCCCTTTTTCTGCCCTTCACTGGCCAGTGAAAGGAGGGTTCTTAAAACAGCATGATTTTGAAGGGAATGCAGCTTGAGGAGCTGCCTGTGCTGAGCAGTCTCCAAGGTGCAGGACTTTTTCCAGCAGCACAGTGCTGGCCTCTGCTAAGAGAACTCATTGACACGGCAGGAGTTGAGGGGGAAGGTGCCACCAGGTCTCCCCTAATCCTAGAGGAAAACAGAAACATGACAGTCAACTCCTGCTGTACGTGGGGCAGCAGGATTGCCTCCTGTGGAAGACTCAGAGAACAGCCAGAAGCTGGAGGGTTGATGCTTTGGTAAACAGAGAAGCCTGAGTGCATTTAGGACTGTTTGCCTCCCTCTGGGTCTCTATAAGATGTATTTATCTGTTGCTAATGTCTTCTCTCTGCCATGTCCTTTTTCACAAAGTGAGTTGCACACTGTTTCTTTTTCTCTAATTTTGTTGAAGTCTCCTTTAACCACCTTTTTGCTCCCTTGCTAGGCCTCAGCTCTGCCTGTTGTACAGACTGTCCTGCTACTACTGGGCTTGGGTGGTTGCCTCTTAGATGAGGTTCAATTCCTGTAACCTGAAAAGCTTCAGTGTTACTGAAGAATTATTAACTGGCGAGGTAAAATATGAATTTGAACAAGCAGCATCTTTTAAGAGAGTCAGAGGTCACCTTCACTTAGATGTTTCCTTAGATGTCATTCATCATCATCAAAGCTTATTCCTGAGCCTGGCAAACTCAGAATAGATGAGAACTCCTGAAAACCATGATTGGGGGATAGCCTGCTGCTGTGATTAAGACTCTCTTGTAGAAGTGATTAATAATGTAATTTCCTTTAGACAAGAAATCTCTAGAGGGATAACCCCAAAGACCCTATGTTTCCGGTACAGAAAAAAAGCATCCCCCACAATTTCATCCTATTATGCTGATGCCATCCATTTACTCAAGAAATTAAGTTGCAGGGTTGCATTTATATGTCTAAGCTGTTCTCAACTGGTGAGTTCTTACTGAGTCAGATGTGTTCCGATGACAGAAAATGTCCAGTAAAAAGCTATTGAATAAGATAGAAGGATAATCCAGTATTTTTTCATGTACACTAAACTTTGGGGAACTCTTTTCAAGTCCTGGCTCTGCCTTGGACATCATATGTGGCCTAGGGTGCTTCCCTAATCCACAGAATGTAAATGTTACCTGTGAAATGTGGCACGTGTAAAGGTAAATACATTGTGAATTGTTAAATTCTGAGATACTATGGTAGTGAATTGTTGGCCACCGAAATAATGGATTAACATTAAATTATCAGTTCTGAATACAAATGTGTCGTGACTCTTTGACAACTTCAGAGATGTCTAGATTAGCAAATAGTGCAGATCATTAGGAATGGATCTGTTAGTAATGGCAGGGAACTAATATCCATTCTACACAGGCATTTCAGGGGGCTCTATTTTGGACTATTTCTATTCTGATCCTATGGATTCTGATCATATGGATTAGTGGCTGGAGAAAATTAGGTGCTCTCCCAAAAATATCTTTCCACGTGGTTTAACCAAAAGGATTTCTAGTTTATTTATTCTGAGACTGCTTCATGACATAACCAAAGTGCCGTAAGTGGGGAGAATTAGATTTTTTTCAAAAGCCCACTTCAAACCCTAAAATGCTCATATGGATTCCAAAGTATACTACAGTAATTCTCATAAATGTACTTTGCTTTTGTATTAAATAATATGCTTTCAGTCTGCAGAATTAAGGAAGTCTGGATTTCCACTGATTACTGCCTTATATTCTTCTACCACAGACATCCCAGTTCCTCTACATGTTCCTCAAACTTGCATAATGCTCTCTCTTCATCTTCCTCAAATACCTAGTTCCCTCCACACCCCTGACAACCTAATACATTCCCATATGCCTCAGCTTTTTGGCTGACTTGAATATACGTATCCTCTCACAGGACAGCCAATATGTGTCTTTTGGATGGTGAGTTGGGCATTATCCTTCAGAACATATGTTTCTGTTGAGAACTATGTGACAGTTTGGTAGGTGTACCAATGTGGTTATCTTTCCTCTGTCTTGCTACCAATCTTCTTTGAGTTTATAGGAGTCAAATATATTTTTACACTCCTTTTTGGCTTTCAAATCTGGTTGGATTTAACCAAGCATCTCAAAAATTTGTAGGACAGAGATCGATAGAGAAATCATGCAGTCATGTATCCTTACTGCCATAAGAAAGCAGTTTAAATATAGGGTATTCATGCTCCTGTAATCAAAGACACAGCACTTTAATTAAAAATACAATTACACCATTGCAAAGGCATTGAATATTAAAACCTAACTGCTTTCACTGCAAACCCATGAAGCTTACATTGTAAATGTGCACACTCCCAGAGGGCTACAATAGTACTTCACCCTCTGAAGTCCCTCCTGGCAGCGTTACTCTACACCATCCTCAGAAACATTTTAAGTATGCTAAAGCCCACTTTTCATTAAAATTGAATTATGACAAGTTTCAGAGAAGGAAAAAAGAGAGAAGAAAATAATTTTGTTCTATGACAGCAATGCTGAAGGATACCCGAGGTGAAATCAGTTCGTCTGCAGCAGGCTAGCTCACCAAAATGCCTACCATCACTTTTTCAAGGTTCTAAGTTTTAATTAAACAAACAAACAAAAGTTTAATTTTGACAGTGAAGAAAATTTTCAACATACTGTAGCATCTGTTTGAGCATGCTGCCAAACAGAAATAATAGCTCAGAGAAGTGCAGATGATTCCCTAATGTCAGACACTCATTAGTACAAAGACCCAGTAAGGAGAGAAGGTTTATTCTCAGTACCTATACAACTGAGAAAGACTGTGCTGAAGACAGCAATACTGTAAAGAATCATGTCAGCAGGCTAACTTTCTTGCTATAGAGGGCAATCCCAACACACCACTTATTAAAAAGCAAACTTATAAGCTTGTAGTCAGTCCAGCTTCCATTTCCTAGCACATTTGAATGCAACTGGGCAGGTTGGTCATCTCTTTAAAAAAAAATGAATGAAAAATGCGTTCCTTGAGACTGAAGGATGTAGTCTGAAAAATGCTTGCCATGCTTTCCATACTGAAAGTTCTCTTGCCTCCACTCTGGAAGGCAGTATTTCTATGCCCCATCTCACAGAAAGAATGTGAAAATAGATGTTTTCCATTGCAGTCACTTATTTCAGAATCCAGGACTTCACCAGCTGCTGCACATAAAACAGTGTAGATGAAAAAATAATGCAAAATCCATTCAGGTCTAGCCAGGATGAATGATTTTCCAGAAGGCCCATTTATGCACATTAAGATTTCAGTCTGTGAGATTTTACACCTCCTCAGGTCTTATGAAAATGTAATGTACCTCTGAATATTTCTGAGTTACTGATGCAAGCTTGCTGATGAAAAGGCAAGGATTGTATTACATTTGACAGTTAACTCTAGTAAGGCAAATTATCTTTGTTCTCTACCATACTTTTCACAGATATTAAAAACTACACCCCAGATGTCAGGCTCAAGTCCAGACTCAGCATTTTCAAAAGCCTGAACGTCTTTAAATGCAAGAGCTTTGTTAAGGACCTCCGCAAATCAAACAGAAATTACAGCATCAGATGTCACAAGTGAAGGTTTAAAGGTACATTCTCAGCAGAGATTTGTCAACAAAAGGGGAGCTGATGAAGCATTCATATTTGCAGATGCAGGGAGCCTGAAGCAAAGAGCTGGACGCACACACAAGGTGTTTAAGTAATTCAGCCACAAGAAAGCTGTACCAAATACACGAACATCCCTAGGTTCAACTTTATTGCTACCTCCTATCACACTCAAGCGAAACCACAGGCTGTACCCAGAGTATCCTTCCTTGTCCCTTCTCTTCATTTTGTGTGCTCGAGAAGTCATGCTGCCTTCCTTGCACAACTACATCCTCAATAGCAGAGCTGTTGAGAAGAGTTATATGAGATGTCAGCCAAGCTCATGCAGCAGCTTGCAGCAGATCTCCTGCCCTTGTTGATGCTCACTGCCAGCAACACATTCTTGTAGCCGTCTCAATACTTTGCTTGCTCACCATTTACCACCTGAACCTTCATTAGCAATTGGGTGGGTGGAGAATAGATAGACAACACCGTGAGGAGAAGGACTTGGGGGTATTGGTGGATGAGAAGATCAACATGAGCCGGCAGTGTGCGCTTGCAGCCCAGAAAGCCAACCATGTCCTGGGCTGCATCAAAAGAAGCATTAGCAGCAGGTCAAAGGAGGTGATTCTCCCCCTCTACTCTGCTCTCGTAAGACCCCACCTGGAGTGCTGTGTTCAGATGTGGGGCCCCCAACACAAAAAAGACCTGGACCTATTGGAAAGAGTCCAGAGGAGAGCCACAAAATTAATCAGAGGGCTGGAGCACCTCCCCTATGAGGACAGGCTGAAACAGTTGGGGTTGTTCAGCCTGGAGAAGAGAAGGCTCTGGGGAGACTTAATAGCAGCCTTCCAGTACCCAAAGGGGGCCTACAGGAGAGATGGGGAGACACTCTTTATCAGGGAGTGCAGTAAGAGGACAAGGGGTAACAGGTATAAGCTGAAAGAAGGCAGATTTAGACTAGACATGGTGGTGAGACACTGGAACAGGTTGCCCAGGGAAGCTGTGGATGCCCCATCCCTGGAGGTGTTCAAGGCCAGGCTGGATGAGGCTTTGAGCAACCTGGTCTAGTGGAGGGTGTCCCTGTCCATGGCAGGGCAGTTGGAACTTGATGATCTTTAAGGTCCTTTCCAACTCTAGACGTTCTATGATTCTGTGATTCTATGACTTCCAGCTGAGAGTCCAGGGAGCATGAACTACCATTTCACATTCAGCTCAGTCTTGCAGGGTAGTACGCTTACCTTTAAGAAGTATTCAGCATCTTCAGCACTGCCTGTGTACAGCTCCTGTGAACAAGAGCTATAGAAGAACCTCTCATGATTAGGCCCTACGTGGTAACCTTTGTAAGAGGTTTGCACTGCATTGCAAAAGCAGAAAAGTTCCTTAAGTTTCAAAATCCATCAAGCCAGCTCGTTTCATGAATTCCAAATTCTCTCAAGAATAAACCTGCCACTGCACAGCTAATGAACCAAACAGAACAAACCCTGAGAGAATGACATACACTGCTACAAACTGAAATTGAATCACAAAAGTATACCATGGTTTGTCCCCCAAGCATCAGTAGCCCACAGGGATCTAGAATAATATCTGTCCCACAACCAGACTTCAATACATATTGATAGACAGCTTAGTCTCTTCCAGATGAATTTAAGAAAGTGGAAGAATGGCAGGCATACAGTTGTGAAAACCTGCATTCCTTGCTCTGACACAGACTTCCTGTACCACTCTAGTCACATCATTTAACTTGTCTCATCAGAGCTATAACAGCCCACAGGAACACTGAATAACAAATATATTAAAGACTGGTGAGAGATTAGACACCCCTTAGAAGGGGGATGGCAAAGAGACAGCACCAACAAAAGACTTAACTCCTACAAAATTGTGTAGCAAAAAAATAAGTACATATGACTTTGCTGTGGGTGAAGTTGTACATAATCTGATCCTGACACCTCCAGATGGCAGGAAGTTTCTTCCTTCCAAGATACTAATAGCTATTTAATGGGCTGTTGGTATTTTAAGGACTGTTCAGCGTGTTATACTGCTTTTACATATATGATGCAAACTGACATTCGGCTGGAAGTGTCTGTCTCGGAATCACAGCAGCTAGAACCAGTGACACTTTCCTATTTTATGATGCTGGCGTGGCTGAAGAAAAACCTAACATTTACATACTCTTCTGACTGCATCTGCTTTTGCTCCTAAATGACATTAATCTAGCTTCTGTTTCCAATGAGTGGGAAGATATCCCTCCGAGACTATCATTAGGCTGTGAATGGCAACAATATTCAATGAATGCCCCGTCAAACGAGGAACTGGTGCTGCAGCAGGAGAGCACAACACACATCCCCTGCCAGAGCATCTCCTCCAGGTGAGCTGGAGTGGAGACACAGGCTGCACCCAGACCCAACTGATCACTTTACAAACACTGCATACTACACCTTGCAGGTCTGAACGATTGTTCAATGCAGCTGTTGTAAACCCTGGGCAGGTTTTCCTTCTTTCCTTTGTCTTCCCCACAGCTCACACTGAACGACTTTCCCCACCTCCTTCTTTCAGCCCTGGAGGGATAACGTGCTACCGCAAACTGCTTCTCCAAGATGCTGCAGGTAAAATTGTCACAACTGTCCCCAGCTGTTACAATGAATTTCAGCATTAGAAACACAGTATAAGCGACCACCACAGGGGTGCAAAGGCTCCGACGAGTCCCAGGACAGAGTACAATTTTTGAATTATCCCTGGTGCTCTGACCTGACGTTGCAGACGACGTTGGTGAACAGAAGCACAGGTCCCCTTCTTCTACACTTCATTCTCCCCGAGCCTTTGCAAGCGCTGCTCGCTCCCGCTGCCCTCCCCAGGGCCGGCTTCAGCCAGCGGGACAGCGGCCTCGCCCTGCTGGGGGGCGGCCGCCGCAGCTCGGGGAGGGTGCGAGGGGGCTCCGCGGGCAGGGGTACCGGCGCTCCGCCACCGCCGTGAAGTTTCCCCGTGCCGGCAGTCGGTCCCCCTCCCACAACGCGAGGAGCAGGGGAAGGAACACTCACCTCTCCTGGCCTGCCTGATCTTGGGGCTTAGCATGCTCCTGGCTGGGCGCGCCGCTGCCCACAGCCTCAGCCGCCGCCCCCAGCCCCAGCCGCCGCTCCGCGCATCGCCGCGCCCGCCGCTCCTGCGCCCCTCGCCTCCGCTCCCAGCTCTGGCTCAGGGGCGACGCTTCACACGGGCTAAATAAACTCTAATGGATTATTTATCCGGCCTCGAATTAATTCCCATCCAAACTAGGCATTAAGTGCCTCGGTAATTACTGTCGATAAATCACTAGCACGCAGACACGAGGGCTGGACCTGCCTCCTTCTGCTAATTGGCCGTGCATCGGTGTTATTAATATGTCTCTTCCAGGGAGCAGCGCTGGTCCCGCACTCCCCCACTGTATCTTCCTCCGGTCGCGCTCAACAGACGTTTTGACTCATCAATGAATCAGATCAGGAGCTGAATCTCTCCGATCCAGGGGGAAAACAGGGTACAAAGCATATGCCGAGAATCTTGCGCATCCGATAAGGTTGTGCGTTAGAAAACATACCAAGGGCGCTGGTCCAGAGGGCAGCGGCGTGCTGGGACTGCCTGCTGGGCACTGTGAGCGGGAGCACCCAGGGCGGCATCCCTCCTGAGGAGGTGTTATGGGGAGAGTCGGGGAGCTGCACTCTGCACTCTGGCGAGATGGACACATCACTCCATCTTAGCACCCATCATTTTTATTTGTACTCCTTGTTAAGCTCTCCCTCACTCCTCCCTGGGCAGGGGTGAGCTTCGCTGGGCCTCAGCACAGTGGGGAGTAGCTAACTGGTGACCCCTTGGCCAACAAGCTTAGCAAGCAGCTTGATACTGTGGATAACCATCTGCAGAAGGAAGTTATGCTCCTGCTTTTCTGCTCAACCTCAGTCACTGGATGAAAGAGTCATTCCTACCAACTATTTAACAGAAGTCTTTCTTTCTCCATATTTTTAGGATTTCTTCTCTGCCTTGTTGCTGTTTATACACATCACTTTGCAGTTTGAGCAGGAAGCCAAAAGGTGTGTACAGTAAAACATGATGAGATAAAGGTAACTGAACTTTTAACCTCGTGGGACACATGGGACACTTCATCCTGCTAAGTCACTTTCCATGAAAGCTTGATTTCCCCTCTGCGGAAAGACATTATATAGGGACCTATATAAATGATTGATTATCATGCTCATGGCTAAAATGAAAACATTCAAACAAAACAGTCAAGTTCAACACTAAATGCCAACTTTAAAGGCTTTTTGTTAAATAAAAAAGTACTCAGTGTAAACAGAAGCATTCAATTTCATCCTGTTTGAAATTTTTTTTTGACATAAACATTATCTACCCTTCTTAAAGCAATTTTCAAAACAGAAATATACTTTAAATAATTTTTTTTAAATTTGGAAGTTTTTCTACTTTTTTCCCCAGCTTGAACACAGTAAATTCAGACTTGAATTTCTCAGACATGCTGTTTGGGGCATATAAACTATTTGTCAGTGGGGTAGGAAGCTATAAAAAAAATGCCAGCTGAGGGAGAAAAACCCAGTCATCTCCAGCAAGTGGCTCCATGCTGGCTGCAGTGCTTTGCTCTGACAATTTGAAGAAATACTTCCTGAAAGAAACACTGAGAATAGCTCCAGTAGAAAGATAGCCTAGCACATGTCTAGATAGAACCAGACCCTATGGGTTATGTTTAATCCCTGACACCTGTGTATTGAACTACTTAAACTGAGCAGGACAACTGGAACAACATATCTCGATGGTTTGTATTTACCTTCATTCTTCTGTGAGTTCCACAGTGTTTTTCCATCCCACATCTAGTTTCTCAGGGTATGTGTTTCTCAGCTGTACCAACCACACAGAACCACATCCCCAAGGGGCCCTGCCTGTGGTACAGGCCTAGAAATGTACTTTATGTGTAGCCCAAGTCAACTCTTTACCTGCATCTGTCCCACACCACTGCCAGCTGCCCCTTCAACACACACAACTGACAAGAAGCTTTTTGCACATAGATTCTTGTATATAAAAAGTTACTCTGTAAAAGGTGAGAGAGCTCAGAGTAGTCTGTGGCGATACAGGAGGGGAAAAAGGTTGAGTAATATCTGATTTGGCTTATTCTCCCTACATCAAGTTTTATCTGACTGGGATGTTGCTTCCAAATGACAACGGTATTGACAACGTTAACTGCTTATGAACGACAGTAATTACAACCTGAAGAGTACATAATTTAAGTACACTGAAGTTCATCTAGGAACAATTACTTCAGTGCAGTAGTTTTACTTAAAGGTTTGAAAAGATGTGAAAAATTAAGAAATAATATGTGAAAGTTTTACTTTCACTGTATTTGCATCAGGTTGTTCACTGAATATGCAGTTATATAGTAGCAAGAAAAGGATACTGGTTTAGCTCAGCTAAGGATATATTAGCCCCATATTTAATTGCTAAATGAAAGCTAGTAAGTACTAGGGTGGTAAAACTGAGGAAAATAGATATAGTTCTGTGATACCAGTTCACCCCTCTTACATAGCAAAGGTATAATCAAGGAAAGTTTGAAAATACCTTGATTAGAGAATCTAGACAGAAATGCTAGAAAAGACATGTAGGCAGGCTCCCCAACTTGAGAGTACCTGAAGTTGTGTGCTGAGACTGAACCCTTGCAGCAGCAATTCTGAGAAACACCTGCCTACTGCTTCAGAACACAACTCACCTGTATCCTTACTATTGAAGCCTAGGGCTATGATACCAGAATTTTTTTTTTAAAGAAATACAGAAAGAATTATAGTAGAGTCATAGTAAAGTTGTTCTTGTGCCTAAAGACACTCTACAAAAACTACAGAAACTTATATTGTGGTAGTGAAGTGCATTAATAGCCTTAGCAGCCATGACCAGCCTCACCTGACCACCACCCACACCCCCTGACCATAGGTCCAGGAGCTCATTTAAGCCCAGGCTTGGGGCTTTACCTCCAGCCTGAGCTATTTTATAGGAACATTGATCTCTAGCTCAGCTATACTGATGTATGGGTCTGGACTGTGATCTATGGACTGTTTTCTTAGCTTGACCTTGTACCTGCCCTGGTACTGTGGATCTACCTAGTAATTGCTGGACTGCATCTGATATTGGTAACCCTCTATAGTGACTGATCTCTCCCCGATTCTTCCTTAGTTCTAGACTAGATGAGGGTGCTGCAGCAAACATTGCTGACAGAAACTGTAAGAGCTTTGCTGTACGCACAATATGAAAACCTAGTTGAAGGCATCTTGCTTGTGGTATTGTGTTAGTAATTGCATATAGGTAAAGCAACTTTATAAAAGACAATTTTAGGACAAAACTAATTGAGGATCTCAGTAGTGTGGTGACAACCTCCTGACCAGGGATGCTTGACTGTATGATATTGCCAACAATCTTAATTGTAATTGCGAGTGTTATCTGTATTATTATTGTTCTTGGCACTATTAAGTATATGAGTTTGAATGAATATTTGAATAAAGTTAACTCTGTTAGACTTCATCTAGCAACTATTAGCAAATATCTAGATGCTTAATAAAGTATACATATATCAATAATTGGGATGTTTGTTTGTTCTCTGCCTGTTAGGGCCCAGTGGGCACTTTTCCTTTATCTCTTGTTTTTAAACGTCATTCTATGGACATGGGTCTGGTACAGTACATATACCCATGTTAAATGGTTGGATGGAAGTAGGCTGTTTGGGGAGAGGAATTTGGGTATTATTCTAGCCTGGATCCATCCTTGACAGCCTGAACCTTTACCAACACATAACCCTGTAGAGTAGTCAGGTTATGACACCTTGATCCAACCTAATTCTGACTGTGAACCGTGGTTGGCTTTCCTGGCTTGACCCTAGACCTGCTTCATCACTATCAACGTGTTTGATGATCTGGACTCCTGGTTGAACCTCACGACCATTTTTTAATCTTTCCTCCTTACCTCACTCAGGTACTGTGGGGACTGTACCCTACCCTGCTGTGCTGTCCCTCCCATTCCCTTGCTGGTCATCCCATTCTAGAGCTAGGCTAAAGGTGGCCCAGAAGCCCAGCAGGCTTCTCAGAGAGACTTAGGAAGCTGCTTGGCTGTAGGCAATAAGACTTTTATGACAGACTGATCTGAGGCAAGAGAGGTATTCCTGATGGCTTGAGATACCAATGTTAAGCTGTGCACTATTTGTTGGAAACCACTGCTCTCACGGTCATCTCTCTTGGCTTGTCCACATCCAGAATGGCAGTCTATCATAGAGCACTAAGCATCTCCAAGGCTAGAAAATAGAAACTGGCTGACAATGAAGGATTAGAGAAGTGTGACTATCTGTCTCTTATGTGGACCTAAAAATAAATGTGCTTATTAATTCTCTGCTTCCTGTTTGGAATGTGGAAAAACTCTTCTGTATACCACAAGTGTTTACCATTGATTGCTAGGCACACATAATGAAGGAAGGTGATGTGGCCTAGGGATTAGAAAACTTAAGGAAAGTGGGGAGCTATAGCCTCCAGCCTTAATGGCAACTGATTTTCTATGGTCACAAGCAAGATACTCAGTCCCAGGTCCCATCCACCTCCATGCACTGTTTTGAGACCTGGGATAGGCAGATGCTCCCTAAATGCAGAGGAAGATAATAAGTTACTACTGCAGGGACACTCAAAGAAGATGATTCATCTGTTGACACCAAGGCTGATGGCTGGAGGCTATGAAACATATCAGGTACTTGAGAAGGAAGAGCGTGTGGGCCAGTGAATTTGCTGAATCTGTGTGGGGAGCATTGAATGGATCTCTGTTTCCTCAGGCTGCACACACAGCATGCTGTCACCTAACAGTTATTACATGGCATATCCTTTTTTCCTCCTCCTCATCTTCTGCTTCCATATGCAGGCCAAGGACTTGTTGTAACTAGCTGATTGATATATTTTCTTTACTCATCAGCAAGATAGGTCTGGATCAGAGCCCAAGATCTAATCACCTTGGACTTTGACACCACTGAAATCCAGATACAGATTATCTGGTTTGCAATTTTGATTACAATCTGTTCTCATATGGTATAAAATTGAATTGATGGAAAAGGGTCCAAAGAAACAATAAGGACCATGGTGTGCATTTTGAGATCAATAAGTGAGGCAGCATTGCATCTGCAAGGCAAGCTAGAATAATTATGTATACAGGAACTCTGTGAATTCTGATGAAGAAGATTGGGTAGTAAATTGACAACTTTTTAAGTATCTAATGACTAGAAGGAACTTCAGTTTGATGTGACCCTTGCTTCCAGTTCAAACCTTTTGATGATGATACCGTCTGGTTCTCCAGGTGAAAGGGCCATGGTCTTTCAGTTGCCACTAACCAGTGGTTTTACTGGCAATCTTAGGAGGTGTAGTGAGAAATACTCAGATCATGAAGAGAGAATTCCCCTGTTCTTCTTTTGAGATGGCCTCTCTAGTACCAGGTAAGTTGATGATGCAAGATGGAGAAAGCTGTGCAGATGTTACAGAATAGCTCTGCAAAAACCTGGAAGCTCGAAGGTATTTTTGAGAAAAATTATTAGTTCAGAAAATACTTTAGTTCAGATATTATCTAAGGCCAAGAGGTAAGAAATGGAGCAATTTCTTTAGGTTTGGCTGGAAATTAAGAACATGCATAAGCCTAATGGCATCTTGGGCTTCCCAGAGGTAATGCTTCCCGGAGGAGGCAGTGAATATGCCAAACACATCAAGACTACTAAGAGGGCAGATACATGATCTCAGGGAATTACATTCAGGAATGAGGGATAAGGTGGAGACTGTAAACAAGAATAATTTTGAATGTTTTGTAGAGTTAAACTAGGCAATTTCTGTGCATCTTTACCACTCTTTTACAGTTATTATTCTTTACTATCTAGTCATATTCCATGGGAGTCTTTCAGGAGTAATTAATGCTTCATTTCAGGCTGTAAGAATGAATTTACAGAGAGCAGCTACAGCTTGAGAGAAGGCTATAATACAGCTGTCTTAGACTTCAGGGGGCAAGAAACTTACCAAGCAGAGATACTGCTGGCAGCCAAAGATGGCTTTAATTTTTTTCCTCCCCTGCAGTGATGAATATGCACAAAGTGTACCTATATTCTTGCAAGTTCTCTCCTATTACTGTAGCAGCTACCTAAAAATAATTTGACTTTATTCAGAAGAGTGCCCTGTGAATAGGAAGAGTAGGTGTTTTACTTAAGTGACTTGCAAATGCACTGTCTTGTATGTTATTCTTCACAGGAGATAAAGAAAGCCTGACTTGGTATTTTCTTTCTTTTTTTTTTTTTTTATACTTGACAAACATCAAAGATGTTGATGTGCCCTCTCTGGTTTTGCTATACACAGGGGTCTCTGACCATGTCAACGGTGTGCACTATACTAATGAGAAGAAAAATCTTTAACAGAAATGTCTGACTTCCAATAAGTTATTAGGAAGTGCAATTGAAAAGGTGACAAAAGAAAGCCCAGACAATTCTGAAAGATCTGATAAAGATTTCCAAATTAATTTTGTAATGTAGCACCTCATACATCGGAGGCTGGCAAGACTTATATTATGAATGTAAAAACTTTCTTAAAACCAACAAATCTCTTATAAATCCAAAGATTCTAGACTTCTCTAAGCTTTACAAACAGTGAGATGAAGCATGTTCCTAGTTCTTATTTAATTTTTTTATATTATCTGTTCTGTACTAATCTTCATGGTATCATCCTTATTACACCAAGGGCAACTCCAGGAACAGAGATTTTATGCCTCCTTAAATACCAGAAATTCTCTTGCTATTGCAGTATTCCAAAACATGTCTGCAAGCAAAGTTTGCTTTGGTAATGAAGGCAAACATAGGTTTAATGAGACAGGGTGGCTCCAAATATTGCATCTCATTTGCCTTTCACAGGGTAAGGCGGTAATTTACATACAGAATGTATAGTAGTTGCATGGACAAGCAGGGCTTGTCTTAAATTTGTGCCTAGATGATAGCTTTATTAATGAGGCAGATGGAAATCTCTACCTTTGCAATATCTACTGGAGACACCCCAAGGAAGATCGTAGAGTTTGAATTATTTGTTTTTTCTCTGTACAAGATCTAGCACATATTTTCTAATTTGAAATAGAATGGCAATGATACTGTAACTTGTCTCTCATAGCCAGCAAAAATACTGAGTAACATAAGGTAAATACACATAAATTGTTCCCAAACTATACTTGGCTCAAAATCTGTTTCATAAAGGCTACTCAGATGGTTGAGGGTATCACCTACATTGCACATCACCTACAAGGAAGGGGTGAGGGAGGACCTTGCTGAATCTGGCAAAGAGGCTAATGGGGGGTCTAATAGCAGCCCACAGGTAGTTAAAGGACAGTTTTAGAGACTGTGAAACCAAGCACTTTTTGGTAGTGGCAGATGCTAAAACAAAAAGCAATACCCCCAATTTTCAGCTCAAAATTGGAGCCTAGGAAAAACCTTTCCACCAGCAAGGTGGTGCAGCACTGGGGCAGATACCCACAGAGCAGGTGAGATCTGTCTTCAGAGGTTTTCAAGAGGGCTAGATTAGTCTGGTTTTGGTGCTAGCTCTGCTCCAAACATAAGGCTGACCCAAGTAACTTCCAGAGGTCCCTTCTGTCCAATGTTTTTTTGTCTGTCTGAAAGACTGTTTTCTGATGTTATATCTGTTGGTCTAAGAAAATGCTACTTTTCTCTCCAACCCCTGCCTCACTATCATCATAGGTCTAACAGAGCTGTTACTGCAATCAAATCTTGACAAATGAGTGAAATAGCAGCTGAAGGACTTCCCCTCATCATTGCCTCTTTCAAAGGGATGATTCTTCTCTTAGAAATTCTCTGTGAAATTAATTTCCTGATTCCAATACAAAAAAACATTTAAAGGCTTAACTTAAACCATGAGAGACTACTCACATGCTTCATATCAAAATACATGCTTAACTGACCTGCTGGATCAGAATTTATTGGAGTAGTTCACATTGTTTGGATATTGCATTATGTAAGCAAAGCACAGAGCCTCCAACTTCAAAGGAAGCTACATGACCAAGTCCCAGTTAGCTGTGCTGTCCAGCCCAGGTTGCTGATTCTAATTGTGTTATGCTTCCAGTTGTATCGTGACATCAGTCTGCTCTCACTCAGATCTCCCAAATAAATTTGTCTGAGTTTCTCTGACATTCCTAGGACAGCTGGGATGTGAAAGCCTGGAGAGATTACTGATTTTTCCCTTGTTCATCTCTTCTTCTACACCCCCAGACATTCCCTGCACCTTTGAGAACAGTGACAGCAATGTATCTTTTAGTCAGGAGCTGCAGGACCTCATGAATCAGCTGCATTAAAATACGGTAACTTGCGTAATCACTTATCCTATCTGTTACCTATGGGCCTAGAAGAAGTTAGATTCTTGATTCAGAGAGGATATACAGAAATGCATTATTTAAAACTTAAATGCTATCTCTGCAGAATGGATTTTTTTTTCCTTTAGTAGCAGGAACGAAAAGAGAAGTGCATGCATATTTTAGACACTGCGGACTGAGGCTGGCATCCTAAGGAACATACCTCCTCCTGCTGTCTCAGGGAAAAATACAGTCATTTAGGCAGATCTGATTCAAAATGAAACTAGGGTGAAAACTGGAGGCTAGATGAAAAATTAAGGGAGCTGAGAATTTCCAATGTGGTGCTGTTTTAACACTGACCCATTCTTCTGTTTCAAATAATTTTAAGCAGAGGGGGGTAGTTAATGAAATTTAAATTGTGTTGTATTTACTAATGACTTCTGGACTTGGCTTTTGGAGTAATAGGTAACATCTGTGCCTCTGTCACTGGCTGGCAATGTGACCCTGGGTAAGTCTCTCCAAATCTTAATGTCACTATTTCCAGCCTGCAAAATGGAGATTGTAATACTGACCTCTCTGAGAAACTTTTCAAGATCTATGGAAGAAAAATGCCCAATAAAATGGGTTTATTATAAGCAATATCATTTATTAAACAAAAATGTAACCTGAAAATTTCTTCTTGTAAATATTTTTGGATCAAAATGTCATAGAAAAAGGTGAAAAGCATTTTTGTTTTTTAAATAATGATGTCAGCATTTCGATAGGGGGGAAAAAATTTAGAGATCATAGTCTTTTAAAATCAACATTCAGTTCAGAGCAGATACAATCCTAATAAAGGTGGTCTTAATTTTGGTAATCAACATCTTGTTTACAAGGATATCTGTTTCCTGGAAGATGACAAATACTTCCTCTCTTTCCCTGCCCCAATATTAATATGTGGAGCAGACTTATTTGGATTATCGAGCTGTGTATACGATCTCCTGTGGAGGTTGTCCACTCATAGCAGCTGCAATGTATTGAGTCTGCATTGAGATTCTTAATTTGAAAATCAGAAATTTGTAGGACCAGAAAAACCCCATGATTCTAAGTCTTTATCAAGACAGTTCCTATACTTGTAATACCTGCAGGGAATTTACAACTTGTGGAAAAAAACCCATGTAGCTCTTTATTACTGGATTTACAGAGACAGACCTGAAACATTCATTAAACTTCTAGGAATAGAAGTTTTGTTTAAAAACAACCAAATAACCCTCTGAGAACTATTAACTCCCCACAAACGACATTTGTCTCAGGATATTCTGTTTGATGTTATGCTTTATTTAGCCTTACTAATATTTTTGTTTCATGTTTAAATGAAAATGCCTTTTTTAAAGAAAAACAAACCAGTTTAATTTCGAAAGTATTGAAAACACCCTCTTTATTAAATATCCCCTTTTTTTTTCCTTTGCCAAAGCTGACCAAATTTACAGGTAATTTGCCTCCCCCCAAAGGTCCATTCTTCAGTCTTTTACATGCTGACACCTTTATAATCTGTGTCCCTAGAGTGAGAGTGTCAAAGTAGAACACTGTTTTCCAAGTGACTTCTCTGCTAGGTGTCAAACGGAAACCTGTCCATACCAGAGGCTGGTGGGAGTACGAAAATGTAATCCTATGAATGCCCAAATTACTGAAAGTAAATAAACAGGCAAGTAAGTCGTCATATTTTGTGCTGTGATATTCTTCCATCTCATTATTTAAGATGGACTGAGTACAATAAACGGAAACTGCAATTATAGCGTGAAAATGAACTTCAGACCTGCAGGTCTATAGTATTCCTGCTGCCTCATATAACACCAGACCTTGAAAGACCTTCTGTCATACTGCCATCTGGTGACGCTCGGAGAGGAAGGTGCCAGCACAGGAGATGGTCAGAATGAAGACTGAGCATGTTACAGCTGAGACCAACAAACCAGGTAATGTCTGGAGCTGGGGCAGAAGCTAAAAGGCTATAAGATATAGTTTCGTATTTTTATGGTCTGTATGGACAAAATAGGTGCATGGGAAAGGAGGAGCTCTGAATATCTCTGGCAGGAATGCCTGTATGGGGCAAAGGCAGGCTGTTTGAATTTCTCATCTTTATTCTCATCTCATATGAGCAAAACAATTTGAAACAAAAAATTGAAAATGGAAGTTTAATGAAAATTAAATAAGGCAAGAACTTGAATAGAAATAAAAATACCCCTAGAGCCTGACATGGCTACATTAAGTATGTAATCATACAGTTGTCATCTGTGCATTTAGGATGGATCCCATTTCTGAGCTACTCCTCCAGCGGTGCAGAATAAAAAGCCATAGGACTGACTTTGGCCAATTTATTTGCTGTAGTAACTCTGCAAATGTTCTGAACACAAGTTCTAGTACTAGTTTGTTGCTACGTAGTTGTCATGAAGGGTACATAAACCTTGCAGATTTTATGCTGAATGTATGTTGGTCCCAGACTTTGACAAGGTAGAGATCTGCTTCCTTCAAGTTAGAGGCATCTGTGCTTTCCTCTAAGCATCGTTTAGTGACTGATGCACTGAGAAACAAAATAATTAAGTTTCACCTCATGACTGGTGTCAGGTTTCTATATAGCTTAACAACTCATTACTGAATAAGCCTTCTTAGACATCCATGTGAAGCCTGCCATTGACATTGCCCTGCATATACAGAGGCAATTCTTCCAGGCAGAGACAGCCCTAGAGACCCTGTGTCTGAACTGGTGTCCTAACACACAGCCTTGCAGAAGGAATTTGTCAGGTTGTCAGCTCTGAGCCACTACTCTCTAGCCCTGGAAAGGTATTACACGAAAAGGGATTCCTATCTGGCACACAGCCACTGAGGAGCCTGTTGTATTTCCCTCTTGTGGTGAGCCTCTCTGTAAGGTAACTACTGCATTCTTTTACCAGTTCCTCCTTTACTCCGTGTGGTAGCAGCCTCCGCTCCAAATCTGAAACCTGTGCTTTCAAGTTCTGCTGAATACACTGAGCTCACAAATGATCGTGCGGCCAATGACTACTTTCTTGTTGTTCTACTTTGCTTCTTTAACAAAGTTATTTCAACATGTTTAGCGCTAGGATTTAATTTCAAGTCTAATATTACCTCTCTACTGAGCAGCAGCAATTTTTTGTATCCTTATAGGTCAAGTTGCTTGCACAAAAGAAAACACTAATGTAGAATCTGGCTATAAATCAAGTAGGGATTAAGGAGATTTTTCTTATTATTTACCAGTCTAGAACAGAGTCACCTAAACACCCTAAAAGCAGTCCTTTCCAAGGAAAAACAGAAACTGCTGTCCCCAGGGAAGCTACTCAGCTTCAATAATTTTTTTTAATTGGAGCATACCAGGTAGCAAAACTACTGCTTTCACCAGTTTGTCCCCATTCCTTCTGCCCACAATTGTGTGACATCGCAAAAGCTAGCAACCAAATGCAATTGGAGTATTAGTTCTGTAAATAAAGAATTAAAGAGGAGAATATAAATGAGTCTTGTTCAGAGAGCTAGAAGAATATTGTAGAAAAGCTAGACTTATCTATGAATAGGGTACGACAGCTCGTTAAGCATGCTTATTAGCTATTTGAAGGTACTTGAGTAGTTATCACTGTGGGAAAGCAGCTTTCCTGGATACATGCAGAGTCTCTCTGGGAGCACAGCTTATAGGAGAACAAGATCACAGGAGCAGGAGTTTATAAATAGACTTAGGAGCTGCAAAAATAAAAATAATAGTAGTTAGTAGGGGACATATCAGAGATGGGAAAATGTCTGCTCTCATACTTGTGTTGGAAAGATTTTGCTTACTTTGTTTAGTCTGAACTTCAGGCTCCCTGTTTCCTCTGAGATGATTATGAGAGTTGCTGCAGGCTGTGCAAAGTTAATCTGAGGTACAGGAGGGGGGACAAATGGTATGCAATCATATTTTGCATTAGCCTTTCAGCTTCCTCAATCTCATTAGACTTAACATTAGACTAACATGCCATCCAGTGTGGAAATCATGTATTCAGTCAAGCTGCCTTAAAATTCCTGCACAACATTTTTCTAATCAGTAGGTGGCATTTAATCAAAATAATAGCTTACTAGACGTCATATTTGATACTTTTGATACTTTTTTTTCATCTGGGCAAAAAAAAAAGATTCTGTTCATTTGATCAAGATGTTTGATTCTGACACTTTCAAACAAAGTTTTCACTTTTGTTACAAAAAAAAAATTAAGTGTGGCTTCTTTTTTGTTTTTAAAAGCTGATATTGTCTTACTAACTCTGGAATAATTTTGGTGGCATTTAGTTATGCACAGAATTTAAAAAAATATGTCGTTTAAAATGATTTAGGGTATTTCAGTGATTATATTGTTCACTGATTCCCTTCCCTGCCTACTTTCAAAAGAGCCAAAAAAGATGAGCAAAGTGTGTGCGGGGTGCTGTCAAGCAGTGGATTTACACTTGCTGTGTAAGGGTTCATAGGAAACTACCTCAGGATTGCACAGATTGGAAATGGATGAAAACCACTGCTCCAGTCTGATCCCTAAGCTGCAGGCTATTGGATATACTTTGCTTCATTCCTGTTTAAACAACAAAAGCATCAGAAAAAAAATCCCATATTGATTTGTAGATTTTTGTTGATGGAGGGAATTTGTTCCAATTTCCAACAAAACATTTTGAAATAACAGAATTTAATGTGAGAAATTATCCTTATCATGTAACACTGCTGCTACTGATCAAACCTTCCCAGTGGCAAGGAGCAGGATGGGTGCCAGAAGGCACAGAGGACAGGCTGCAGACCACCCAGCCTTGCTCTGGCAGAAGCGCCAGGAGAAGGAAATGGATCATTTTCCTGAGACAAGATAGGAACTTGGCTCCAGCAACGACACTGCAAACTGCCCTGTCTTTTTACAGCCCCTCAGTCATGGTGCCGGAGCAGTCAGACCTTCTGATCCAGACTAAGAGTGCTCAGGTCCAAGGGGTGCTGGCAGGCAATAGGCAGAGAAACGTTTCCTCCCAGATATCCTGTACATCTTTACCAGCTATCAGTCTCATGGCTTCATCAGCTTGAGCTCCATTTAATTAAAGCTGAAGTTATCTGTGCAGGTGTACATCCAAGTTTCCTTACCATCTGCACAGTGGGGCCATCCATCAGTATGTGCTGCCTTATTTTCCGCAGAGGTGGTCGTGCCACCTGGGTACTATGGGCCTGGGAAAGAAGGCCAGCTCTTGCTGGCCCCAGTCCTGTTCAAGGCTGTCCAGCAGCACCAGCAGAAGCTGCCTTTTACTTCCTGCCTCCCCAGGGCTCTGCCATCCAGGGAAAAACCAGCCAAAGGGGTGGGGTGGCGGTCCCTGCTGGCCCAGGACTCCCCTCTGTGTGCACAGAGGGAGGGGAGGTGAGCTGCTCAAGTCCTGTGGCTTTTCGCTTCACAGCCCACTGCTTTCACTTCTTTGGGAAGATTTGCTGAAGGAGATGATCAGCTTCATTGCAGATTTAAAAGTTTGCTGAGAAAAATGATGAGTGAAAATGATGGTTAACCAGATGGTTTAAATTTTGATTTTTGCATTGCCTTTGTCTGCGGTCTCTCTGTTGGCTTCTGTTCTGCCATTGAAAACAGGAGAGGAAAATGAAACAGAGCTGCTTCCCTTTATGTTAAAGAAATGAAAAATGATTCAATGCACATTTTTTAATCAACGTTCCTTTTATTGAGAAAAGAACAGAGATACCTGGATTTTAGCAGGAAACGCAAAGTGGGAAAAAACCCTGCAGCTAGCTCAACTTTTGGACGCTTTGTTGAAACAGATATGCATTTAACTAGCTTTTTTTTTCTGTATTGAAGGTTATGAATATGCAGCAGAAAAATGTATTGTCTCATTAAAATCAGATGTATTTTATTTCTTACACCTACAAGTAGAGAAACTTGCTGAAGGGAGAAATACAGCCTTTTTGGCAAAGCTCCATCCCATTTGGGTTTGCAGTTGGGTGAACTATCAGCCCCTTGGTCAATGGCCACTGCACAGAAATTGCCAGAGGCCACGTTTGCTCCTGATGTAACCAGTCAGCCCATTTGGTGAATCTAATGCAACTGAAATGTACTGCAAGTTGGGTTTCAGAAGAAACCTGCAGTAACTGTCCTCTAGCCTCAAGCTGGAGACGTGTTGTGCTTCTAGCCATTCTGGACCACTAAGATACCTTGGTGTGGGTGGTATGATTATTGTAAAGGTATTAAACAGTTTTTCCACTTGTGTGTGGCAGTTGGAGTGGCAAAGAGAGACATTTAATAAGAATAAGCATAAGGGACATTATTTGATGCTGTGAGCCAGGTGGACCTTGTAGTTATGTCCAGATCCTTGCCTCAGGAAGCCCACTCTGGCTTGGGTGGGACATCTCACCTCTGCTGGGCAGTGCATGATCTACTTCAGAGTGCTACCCTGTCAGATGACAGTTTCCAGTTGGTGTTGCTACAGCTAGCTCCTGGGTCCAGGAGGCTGTTAGTGCCCTTCCTAGGAACCTTAAAACAAGATAAGGGTTCCTTTGAAGTAGGTTCCCTGCACATAGATACAAATGCAAGTATGTGGAAGACATGCCTTTTTTTCCTGTGAGACTGGGGGACAAAGGACAAAGAAAGGAAGGATTTTTCTCTCCATTTTTATAGCTGGAGGCACAGTGCAAAGGGTTGTTAATATAAACAGCCCAAACTGACAAAGGGAGTTGTGGCACTGTCTCCTACTACACTAGCTATTAGCTTGTCTTTACCGTTTGAGTTATTTTTGCTACAGATAATTTGGTTATAGCTGTTTTGCTCCAGTGAAGCAGAGATTAAGCAGCAGGGCGTGTTGAAACTTTGGACTTTAAGCCCCATCAGCAGTTAGTGGAGAATGAAAAGGAGAAATGGTGCTTCCTTTGCTGTGTAGATTAGAAATCTACTGATGACTGTGTGGCTGCTTGAGTCCTGACAGCATGTAGTAAGGGGGGGACCACTAGATAGGGAAAGCTCCTGGGAGATAAATCTCTCTGATCAAACAGCATGGAGGGGCTGCTGCAAATGACCTTCTATTTTGCGGTTTTAAACTGACACTAAAACGGTGGAAATAGAGCACATTTAGGCTTGTTTCTGAGAGGAAAGAGAAAACAATGATGTCCTCTCTGAGTTGGTATTGTCTTCTGTGTGTCTGTGATTTTGCCATTCATCTCACCACTGTGGTTTTGGCTAGATCGCAGCTGGGAAAGTATCGGCTAGTATGTGAATGGCCTAAGGCAGAAAAGTAGTGGATGTGTTGGCGGAGTCTTTTGCAGGCTGCTTGAGCTTGCTCAGCTTGTGCTCAGAGCTGCCCAGAGGCCTTGCAGCCATGTCAGCGCAGCACTGAGCTAGCTCAGCCAGACCTGTGCATGTCTCAGTGGGACTCACTAAAGTAGGTCAAACAAGACATTCACTGGAGCTGCCCTGGGTGTGGGTAGCTCAGAGTGTGACCTTGTGACTGCCTGGAAAAGACCTTGTAGATTATACTTAGTTTAGCTAATGCTTTCCAAAGCCTAGTCAATTTAAGGCTACTGTCTGTACAGACTCGAGTGGAGAATTTTCCTTGGGTTCTAAGGTACATTTCTGTTTGCAGCAAAGTTACAGAGGTCCTTAATTCCTGGTATAATCTGTAAAAAACCCATGATTTTGTTGCTGCCTCTATTGTTGATCTTTCAATAAATACATTTCCACAGTAAGGGATGAGAACAAATCTCTGTGACTATTCTATGCCAGGAACATTGCTGCACTGGGAAAGGTGTCTGTGGTATAGGCAATTGCTGTTCTGTCTTATTACTTAACCCTGTCAAATGGTGAAATCAGTGCCTTCAAGACTTGCTGCATCTACCTTCAGAAACATTGGGTTTCTCCAGTCTGCGTAATGCCCTAGTTTAGTTGGAAGATAAAGTTAGTTTTCCTCCTGCATACTTTTTCAGAGATTTGAGTGAAGTAGATGTTAACAGAAAACAGATGGCTTTAACCACCTAGGGTAAAATCCCCTCAGGTTTCAGTCTCTGTAAGGCCATGATCCCACTGATTCTCAAGGTCACCATAAAATTCTTGGGGAGAAGCAGTTTAGGAAACACTTGCATTTCCTATGTGAAAATGTTTATACCCCACCTCCTCTTAAAAAAAAAAAACAAAACAACAATATAAAGCCTTTCAGATGTGTTATCAAAAAAGCAACTAGACAACTGAGAAGTAGCCTTCCCCCAACCCCGTAGCTAATCTAGGCACCTTTATGTTGCCAGTGAGTTTATGGTGCTTGTTTGACTCTTGATCCGAGTAGCAGCCTTGACCATTTTAGTAGAGAGATCAAGGACTTAGCATTCACCTCAGCATTCAAGCATATTTATTTTAAGGATATTGCATTTGAGGAAGGACTCCAACTGTCCTTTGGGCACAGGCTGCAGAGAGAGCATGAGTTTTGTGATGGTGTGTTCCTGTAGCAGTTTGGTAAACCTTAAACACAAACGGAAACACACACACACACACACACACATACACACACATTCCTTTTCTTTGTGAATATGGTATGGAGGGAAATACCTGGTTACTCTTGACCCAGGCAGACCTCCTGTGCAATGCCTGCCAGCTTTGTGTGTAAACTGACTTAAAGTTTTAAGTTGCTTTGGGAGCTTGGTGGGTTCTGAGCATGTGGTTCATTTGGTCTTCACTTCTGCTTTCCTCAGGAAGTAAGTGCAGCAGCTAATCAGGTGATTCACAGTGGAAAGTTTAAAGACAGAGTGAGAGCGGCTGCGTACATCAGGACGCCTAGCAGCACAGAAGCAGTAACACTCATTTCTCTGGATGTGGTTATTGACTGCAACAGGAGCTGCTGGAACTAGGAACCCAGGTATGTCAAGAGATTTGCTGTGAAAGCAAAAGGAACAGAATGTTAGCTGTTGAAAGAAACTGCAGTATTATGAGCAACTGGTTTGTTGTGGTAGGATCAAACAGCAAAGGTTTCAGTCAAAGTTCACCCTAAACTGCAGTACAAGGAGGAAAAAGGATCGGTGGTTTGCTTGTATCCTTTAATCTAGGGGTGGTAATAGGATTGCAGATGCAAGGGCTATATCTGTTGCTGCTGCTAGTAAAGACTTGTTAGATTTGGTTTAACTGCATGTCCTTATCTAATAAGTTGTTGGTTTGACATTATTAAAATTGCCCTGGTCTTTGAGTTTGTTACAACTATATTGTCTGTGACTGACCAAAAGCATTGTTTGGTCTTGAGATGGTGGCAGTACTTAAGTTCCAGGAAGACCACATTATCAAAAGCAAGTATACCCAGTATCTCTGCTTCTCTCTTGGCTGCAGTAGGGGTATATGCAAGTCAGAGAAGAAACTGTTCCTAACTGGATATTTAGATACTACTTTTTTAAAACAGAAAAAATTAAGAATGGGTACATGAGGGAGAGACTAAGTCAGTTTTATAGCTAATTTTGGATTGCATGGAGATGGTCTTTAAGCAAAACAAAAATAAACCAAAACAAACAAATGTGGTGGTGTTTTTACGTTTGCCTCATGAAATATGCCAAGTATGATCACTAGAGACAGATGGTGTAGATAATTTAGGAAAGGAGGAGGGAGCTCAGGGAGGAAGAACCAAGGTGATTAGGCGGGCAGAGGTAAGAGAGTAGCAAATGCACAGCATCTGGCACAGCGTTCATTCTGAGTTAGTGTCATTGCCTGTGAGCACAGAGTGGTGTGAGCCACAAAGAGGGAGCTAGTGATTGAATTGGGAGAGAATTAGAATTCGTGAGAGAAGGTTCATAAAAGAAACAAGTGATGCCTTCTACTACTTGGGTCTGTTATACCATAAGAGAGCTTTTTTGGGAGGTAGTGGAATCCCTGTTTTTAGCATTTAAAATGATTGTTTGGCATTACTGTTTAATTAACAGATTTATCTTGGCTGACAAGGAAAGGAAGGGATTATAAAGACATATCAGAGAGTGGATTTTTGGGATACTGTGAGCTGTGTTTTTTCTGATAGTCACCAGAATCCTGTGTTTTAATAGTCAAGAAAATGCTATTAAGAGAAGGAATGTTTAGAGCAGGTAGTTCTAGTACTGCGGTGTGATATTTATCTTAATATGCTTTTTGTCACCTGGACAGTTAGAGTAAATAAGGAGGCAAATTGTAGTCATCATTGTGCTTTCATATACTTTCAGAGATAAAAGATTTCCATATACACTCAAATATCTGACATTTTTGGAGATACTTACCATAAAAAGTGGACCAAACTCTGAAATTTGATATGAGACCTGATTGTGTTTTGGTCAGCCATCTTGCCATGAGACCCTTCTCTGATAACAAAAGGTTTTAAATATACGTAAACTTTTTGATCTTGGTGAAAATTGGGATTTTGTTGCTGTATGGGATCATTCTTTGGACTGCTGGGGGAGTTAATCCCAGATAAATATAATTAAAATGTGATTTTAAAAATCATGCTTGTTCAAGCAGTAAGCTTTTATTATCAACATTCTGCCCATCCTGCCAGCTTTTGTCATGCCTTTCTTCCCTCTTATCAGTCCTTAAAGGTGTAGCCACATTGCAGTGTGCTTTCACAGAAGCTTCATTTAGAACAGAAGGGAAAATACGTGAATAAGTTCCACTTCCTCACTGTTATCTGACACCACTTTCTGAATGATAGCATCAGGTTTATTTGCTATATTTTCACTTTCCTGTCTTTTGAAATCTCTATTATTTAGACTTTTTGTATCATTGTGATACTTACAACTTATCAAAACTGAAATAAGCCATGAATTTACACTGAGGATCAGGAGAAATGGTGGCATGTAGTGGAGAGCCAACATATAAGACCTTTTCAAAATATCTAAGCTATTCTTAATACCAAAGATACTTGAATGCTGGACCCTGTGATACTGTGATTGGTCTAGAGCAATATAATTATCCTCCAAGAGGAACAGAAAACGCAATGGATTTAGAAGTCCAATTTGTAGACACAAGAAAAGGCTATTAGAAAAGGAATATTTAAAGCACATAGTGCAAGTGGAGTCAACAGACTAGTACTAGAGGACTGATATTTAGTCTAATATGCCTCTTGTAGTCTAGATTGAGTAAATAAGGAGGCAAATCATAATCCTTGTTTTGCTTTCATGTGTTTCTGGAGATTAAAGATTTCCATGTATACTCAAATATCTTACATGGTCTGTTACAATTAGGTCTTCAATAATGAAGTTGTGTGTGTATCCAGTTTTAATAATTTCTGTGGAGAGGGGAAGAATTCTTTCATTACATAGATTCATAACGTGAGGATTTTTTGAGTGTCCAGCCCTGCTTGCTTCAGCTGTGCCACCAGCCAGAAAAACCTGCTTTGTAAATTTTTAATAGAGAGAGAAAATTGGTAAACGCATTTGTAGTGTCATTCAGTGCAGTGCAGTTCAAGCAGCGCCGTTAATTGGTCAGTCACTGACCTTCTGAGGCCAGCATAAGCACTGCATTTTGCCTTGCCATGCCTTGATTTTGCCCTCTGTAAAATGCCTCTTTAAAGGATTTTGAGCTGACCAAGCTGAAGGTAGGCACTGGGACTGAGCTACTTGTACTTAGCATTGATTTAGGCTTAGCAGAGTAGCTTCCAAGGTGAGAGATTTCCCTTAGGAAGAGAATGGTGCCATTTGGGATGCGAAAGCAGCCTCATTGAAAAAGTAACTCTGAACTATGCTCATTAAAGTCCCTAGAACAGTACCCAGGCTTTGTCAACATACTGTACAGCTTCACAATGACTCAAGTGGGCTGAAATCCCGTACCAGCGTTAAGTATAATGTATGACAAATGTGACTCCCACACAGTCATGAGGAACAGTATTCCTGTTTACTCTGTGCAGGCAGTCATCACACTTTTTCTGCTCACAGGGCTGTGTTGTCTTAACACAGATCATTAAAGAAAACAACAGCAGCAAAACACAAAATGTTGTTGAGGGTGGAAGTTCCAGATTGTCATCCTTGGAAACTGATCAAAATTTTCTAGCCCTCCATCTCCTACCGAGATTCAGAGTATGGGTTGTGGTAGGGGAAGTTACCCTCTGCTGTAGTGTGAAGGATCACCATTTGCATCCAAGCGTGGGTGTTTGCTGGGACCATAAGCTTGCTGCAGGTGGTGTGGTGCACAGTGACAAGATAATGTCACCCTCTTCATCTCTGCAGTATGGGACTACTGCATGAGTGTGGACATGAAACTCATTCATCTGGCTTGGATTGGGCAGGATGCAAGCAGTAAGCAAGATGCATACCTGATGGATGGTGAAGGAAGAGAATCTCAAATGTAGTATTAATGTTGGTTCATAATTTCTAAACCAGGCCCATAATAGCCTTTCTAAAAAATTATTTTAAAGGGCATACGTATTGGTAGTGCAGGAGATCTGACTCAGGTTTTTAGTTATTTTTTCATTGTTTTTATTGACAAACTAGAATGGTAATCAAAAAGACAGTGTAGAGAAGGAACCTATTTCATAGAAATGGAGGTACATTGGTGTTTTTCTTTGAGGGGGTGTGATGATGCATTGAAGATTCTTCTAGTCTCTTAAAATACAGTATATTTGGTAAGTAAAGTGATGAGCTACATTCATCTTGGTGGCAACTCCCAAGCTGCCTGCCCATATTATAATAATTTATGTGTGTCATATTTTGAGTAGTCACATGATGTCCTAAACACCAGTAAGCATATGGCTGATTTTGATGGAAACTGGAGAAGCCTGATTTCCATTGGCATAAGTGTTAGCATTATGTAGGCTCTAGGTAGCAGGTGAACTCGCAGAAGGCTATGACAAAGGAGTAGAGTTGCTGTGGATTTAAGGCTGTGTCAGTGACCTCCCAGAAGACTATGGATGAAAACAAGGCTGTAAAATAAATAAGAGGACTCAGGGCTCAGGTGAAGGTACCAGAAGGTTTTTTCTACCTGTAGTTCAAGATGCACCCATTGTAGGCTCATTTTGATGGAAGTGAGGGTCCTAGAAGCACCTCACTCCTTCGTTGAGATACATCCATTTCAGTTTACAGGATCAGCAAAACAGGTAATGTCGTAGTGAAAATAGCTAGCTCTTATACACAAGTGTACATCTGCAGGATAGAAGGAATATTGCTGCTGTGGGGATTCCTTGGCTTTTTCACACAGCTCCAATTCCAGCCAGTGCTTCAGCCCCTCTCTAGATGGGGAATGCATCAGAGATGTGCAGCTTAGTTTAGCATCCGTAGTCAATGAAGCATGTAACCTGGCCCTTGGGTAGTGCTCTTCCGTTGCAGATCTGATGATGGTTATGACTTGTTTTACAATTGAGGTGAGTGAAGTATAGGGAGAGGATCTGGCTCAGTGGCAAAGCTGGGACTGGAATCTAGATCTCCTGTATAGTTTACCAGTTTGTCCTGCCAAAGCCCATATGAGTTGCGTGCACATGCAGATGTCTCACGTGCAAGAGCTTGTTCATGTGTTTGTAAGATGGTACTGCTCTTATCCAGGAGCAGAGTGATTTGCCATCACTGGCAAAAGTGTCAGTGGCTGCCAGTGTTTCCATGCTTCTAAACTCCTCAACTCCAGTAGTTGAGACTTTCAGTGTCTAGTTTTATGGGTTGACTGGTAAGAGATGATCCTAACAGTAAATAACACAATATCTTTAACTCCAGGTCTCATTTCAGCATGGACAAAGCAGCTGAACTCACGTGGCAGCTGGAGGATTCACCTGGCAAAGCAGGGCAGCAAGAGCAAAGCCCTGATGATGGAGACAAAACAGAAGTGCCTGGACAGCCTGCACACAGCAAGGACAAGTCACCCCAGAGCCATACCCTCCAGTGGGAGACTCTAAACAGACAGTTTATAGAGTATGAGCAGGTGGCTCCATTTCTCATCCCAGAGGAGCAACAGAGAAGGCTGCTGGACTTTCTTCCCCTCTTTTTAAAGGTACGTGCCCCTTGTTGCCTTTGGTGCAGATACCAAGGATGTAACTTTGAGTTTCTGTTGCTCCATGTGTTGTGTGGTCACTCTAACAGCCAGTGGAGTTAACTGGAGCATGATGTCTTTGTCTAGGTGATAATTACCTTTATTGCATTGGGAGCCTGAGGAAACAGTTTCTTGTCCTTTCATCTGAATAACCTACTATTTTAGCATGAGGAAAGTATATGGAAGAGCACTGCTTTAATTTCATGAATGGCTAAATTCTGTTCTTGGAGTCAAGGGATATATTGATGAGACAGGCACGTTTCAAAGTGAGTGTTCTGTGAAGTAGTTACCTCATCTGTTTTATTACTTAGTGGGGGACTGAGCACAGTTCAGTCTGGGAAAAAGTGGTGTGGCGTGCAGCGGGCTAGGGGAGATGCAAGGGGCACAGTCTTAAAAGTGGAATATTTAGGTTAATGACAGTGCTGACATCTAATTTTAGTTCTTGAGAGGGGAATTGTGTTATAGATGGGGAAACTGTAGCATGAGGAGAAGAAGGTTGTATGGTGGGCAAGGGACACAGCTGAGAACTAGAACATTTTGATTAGCAGGCTGCCCTACCCCATGCCGTAGAGCTTCCATCAGCCGACAGCTTCTGAGGTGGCTATGTTGAACAGTGAAACTGGAAGAGCTCTGTAATGAATGGGAGCCTTATGGGCTGATTTTAGTTGCTAGAGTGTGTGAAACATTCTGGGAACTGTTTGAGTGGACCATACAGTGACAGAATGGCAGAGCTTAGTACTGAGAGGAGTAGAAAAAGTGGCCTATCTTTAAATATACTGTGGCCATGTTGTAATACAGAAGAATTGTTTTTCTCTTGAATTATGTTGGGTATTTATAGGTATGGAATCTGTTTTTACACTCTCTCACTATGTAAGTCTTTCAGAAAGAAACTACAAGCTGCTTCTTGGTGAAACCATATTTTAATGATGGCATATTTCAGCTCTCTGTACTTGTGAGTTTTCAGTGTTCTTGAGTGACCGAAATCAGATCCATCTCTTCCCTGCCTAGCTGAGCTGGTTTTCTAAAAAGAAGTAAGTGGGTAGGTGAGAAGAAAAAATGTTAATTATATGGTCACTCTGTTTGTATGGAAGCACCGTGGGACATAAAAAGTGATAACTCTGTCGTGAGAGGAACATTTTGAACTGTGTTCAGGGAAATCACTATGCTCATGTTTAGTGTCCATGGAAAAGCAGGAATAACTTCCAGACAGTCATAAACATTTAACTCAGCTGGGTGGAGCATGAACCTCTGAAGCTTCCAAGTCCTAGTGCAGAGCAGGACTTTGAAATTGTATATGCTGGTATCAGTTAACAGCACTGAAACAAGTCACTAACTGGTGTCAGTGCGATGCAAACAACTGAGTTGCCAGTAGGATCTAGTGATGCCTATGGTGAAGAGTTTGCTGTCTTTGAGTACAAGCTTGCCATGGTCCAAGGCAGTGCAGACAAAATGGATGGAGGGGTCTGAAAAGGCAGTGAGTGTATAGCCTGAAGTCTCAGAAGCAACCTTTTCATTTAATCTAAATGGCCCTACAGTCATTTTTTGGAGTGAAACTTTCAAAGGAGTGAGAAAGTTTTTGTTATTGAGCAAAGGTGACAGAAGCTATAAAACAGAAGTCTTAGGAATTAAAAGTTGGACAGCAAAGCAGGAAATTGCTTATTTGTCATGACATATCAGAAATAAACTTTAGTACCAGTGCATCAAAGGACAGCTATTCCCCAGGACACAAGCTGAGTATTGCTAAGGGACTGGTATGTTGTGCATATACATGCTCATCAAGTGTTTCCCTTCTGTAGGGATGAGCTTCACATGCTTTAAGGTTGTAGACAGTGATTTCCTGACTTGCAGTAATGCTTGCAAAGTGGGGATTTAAAATTCCTAAAGGATATTTTGGCTACCGAATATATTCAGAATGCAGACGTGAATTTCTCATTAGCTTAACACTTGATTTTTGTGCCCTAAGAGAGATATTCTTCCCCTTCAGTTTTCTTAGATGTATCAGTGGAGCTTTGCAGCACTTTGGTGGCATTTGAGTTCAGATGTGTGGCTAAAGCATTTTGGCCTTGCATCATTTATTTAGGGGTACATTGTGGAGAATCTGGCCCTTAGTTAAAGGGGTTGAGTCATCATGTCCTTCCCCATGCAACTTTTACTCCTTTCATGTACCAGCCTTCTGCTCTGTGCTAAACCTGTGGGCAGGCTTGAAGAAATCCATCTCAGTTGAGTTGTACATGTTATGAAGTTCTTACAGAAACCTCACTTCCCCCTTTTTAACAGGGGACTCTGCATAAGTCCTCTTGCTCCTTGGAGGATTTTCATCTCTTGCTCTTCCTTTCCTTGCTTGATCATATAGATGCAAGTGTATCTCTGGTTTTTTTGTCTTAGAGTGCTTTAGCTCCTACTCATTTGGCTGAAGAGAGAGACTGCTAACCAGGAGCCACCTGTGGTGTGGGAGCTCCTTACTCACTGATACTCCTTGATGGTGAAGGAAAAGGTGTAGGAGGAAAATGTTAGCTATCTACTTGTGATTCAGGCCTAAGATGGGAGTTGTTTTAATGTGCCCTCTGTATCTTCCCTCTTGGTGCCTCAGAACATATCAGAATGTTCTGTTTCATGGCTGGCTTTTGAGCTAGCATCTCTCCATGAAGTATGAAAGGACAGATGGCAGCAGCAGACACAGCTAACTTGTGGCAGAGTCTTAACCATGTAGAAACAGGCTTGAAAGGAAGAAAGAAAATCAGATTACGTTGATACCATATTTGAGTTTCCCCTAAAGGCAGACATCCTGGATTGGAGTCCGGTTGATATTCTTCGAGGTACAGCACTTTTGTAGGTTCAAAGATGAATATGGAACAGATTAGTTTTGGTTTTAATGTAGAGCATATTCTGTAGGTTGGTGTCTGACCCACAGGAAGGTCACCTATAAAATCAAATCAGAATATTAGTGGCCTAGTTTGTAGTGAGAAGGACTATCTAAATTTTCACAGAGTGGTGCATTGCTATGAGCCTTTAATTACTGCTCTCTGCTGCGTATGGTCTGAAATTCTAAAATTTATCCTGCTCTTTCTGTTAGCAGAATAGTGATTATAAGAAGTCCTTTTTGAAGTGTTCAGAGGGTGTTGCACTTTGAGACAGAGAGGCAGGAATCTACCACTGCTTTCTTCTGAAAAAGGGTATAGCTTAATGACAAATCTTGTATATTCTTAAGTGGCTGTGAGTTTCTTGTCATTGTATTTGCCCATCTTGCCTCTGTTTTCAGATTTTCCCTCGTTTCTGCATCAGAAGTGGAGGAATTAGTGGATCTTGCTCCTGCAGCTGATGGTCTCTGAAAATCATTTATGGTCAAAATCTGAAAAAAAAAATAGCTTGCTTTATTTTAAAATATAAATCAGCAAAGAAAGAGCAAGTAATTAAAAGCAATGTTAGGAAAGGAAATAATGATTGTAGAGGATCTGCTTTCACAAAGACTTGCACTGATTTCTTGGCAGACAGTATTATGGGGTATCTGCTCCAAATTATTTTGGGAGAACATATGTCTTATTATTTTGTTACCTTCCTTTCATCTTATGGCCTTATAGCTTGACTTTTCTGAGCTTTTAGAAGGAGGAGCCTTTTGTAAAGAAAATTTTCAAGGTTTCTGGGAACAGCCATGTCTCAGCCTGCTAGTTAGGGATGAATGCTGCACTATTGGTGTGTGTAGCATTGGATGTTCTATACAAAAGTAATGGTACCCAATGCTCAGGCCAGTTGGGTGTGATAGTATTAGTCTACTGGAATATTTTTTATTGCTTTTGAATGTTTTTTTCCCCAAAGTCAAGGCTAAGAAACATTTGAGCGGGTTTTCTGAGACTCAGAGCAGGGAACCATCAAGTCTTGCTGTTGTTCCTCTTCTCAGTTTTGCGTTGAATTGCCTGTCCACTCTTGAACAAGTAATTTAAAACCTGATTTATAAATTGTTTATAAACTTGTCTATAAATTTGTTTTCCTTGGCTAGCTATGCATTAGGACTATTCCTTCCTATTTAGGGGTGCTAATTTCATATTATGGTATAGGAAATGTTTAGAAATCCTGATCTGGTAAACATTTACTGTCATCATCTCAGCATTTCAGAAGTATGGTTTTTCCTGTATTAGCACTGATCTGTACTCATGATGTAAGCTGGCTTGTAATGTTGTAAATTCCTAACCATGAAGGGTTGTCACTCCAGGCCTGGAAGCCTACATCTTAACCTCAAAATCACAGCCAGTGCCTTTTCAGCTAGAATATTACTGTTTTTTCATCTCTTTTCCCCCTGTTTTCTTTTATTTCCTTAGTTTGTAACAAAGATTATTTCTGTTTGGCAAGAAATGTTGATTTTATGAGCCTTACTTTCCTCCCAAAATAAAGTAGAATTGAAAGGCAGAAGCTCTATGAATGTATTTAAAAGAACAACAACAAAAAAACCAACAACCCCAGACAACAACAAAAAACAAATCTAAATGATTTTGCTTGTTTGATAGTTTTGTGATTTTTATGAATTAATTGACTGGAAATAAATAGTTCTTTTTCAAGAGAATCTTGGCCAGTATACTGCCACTTGAGAGTAGTAGTCCTGTATTACCGTGGTTTCTTTTTGACAGATCTGTTGCAAATACTCCATGAGAGCAGCAGTTCCAATGCCATTTCAGTCTCTTAAGTAGCTGAGACTGTGCAATGATTTGCTGAACAGAGAAACTACAACTTTTATTTTTATTTTTTATTCAATTGAAAGCTCAGGTTTTGCTTATGACTAACTTTAGTTTTGGGGAGACCAGTTTTTGGAGAAGGATATACTTTTACTGAAAAATTCTTAGACAAGTTCAGCTGTAACCTCTTCAGGCTACAGGGTGTTCGTGTTGTATTTTGAAAGGGACTAGCATGCTTTTTGATACAAATAATAAATGACACAGAGGCTGCGATGAACATTTACATTATTTTGGTTGTATTCAATGGAAAAAAATAACATAAGTGCTCTCTAGTAGGTGCATTATGTGATTCAAAAGGTAGTGCCAGGTTGGCATCTGTATCTGTAGTGTCAGGCTCCTGCCTGTCTGGCAAATACTGCTTAATGGACTACACTGGCTGGGGAGGGAATTTTGCAGGATAATGTTAGCTTTTTGTTTATTTATTTATATTTATTAGTACTTCTCAATATACTAAATACATGCTGTATCAGAAAGACTTAAAAATTATGCTTGGATTTCAGGCCTGGGAGCAGTCTGCTGGTGTAATCGTATTCCCCAACATCCAGCTGTTAGCCAGTGAGGTTTCCAAGCTTCTGACAAAAGAAATTAAGAGGAACCTCAATGGCAAACCTGCAGGTAATGATCCCATCCCGTATCCACTCGATCCGCTTATTCTGGGAGTGTGCTGTCTTTCAGCTGTCCTCTGTGCTTACCATGAGGGAAATAAGGGGGAACATGAAAATACTAAGTCTAGCAAGCCAGATCTTTTAGTAGCTGTGAGCTAGCACTGGTTTGGGATGATTGCACTGAAGATCTGGCCTTGTATGCTGTGCTGATCTTGGTTTTGGAACTTTAGTAGCTGCAAATGTGTAATACTGCAGCTATGCAGAAAAGAGCAGGCTACACGCTATTCTGAGGAGCTTTCTTTAATGAGAAAAATACTGCTAACCACATACAGCTTTCCTGGTGGCTGTTGTACATTCTTCACACTGGTCAGCCAGCAGACTTTGTGAACTGAGTTGGTATTTCCAGTGAAGCTTACGAGTTTGAAACATGTAGTTTACATAAACTGACCTGAACCTGGTGCTGCATCAAAATCCTTTTATGACCTTCTATTTAATTCTGTGAACTCCTGTTGCTGTAATTTTGTTAAATTTGTTAGATCTGTTAAGAAAGGATCAGTGCAGCATTTTCATATTTTGTTAAGGAATAAAAGTTTAATGTGTTTGTGGTAACAGAGGAAGCTCGTCTAGCTTTGGAGCAATTTCTGCAACAGAAAGGGGAAGCAGAAGATGGCCGTTTGCTCCTGAAATCAGTGTATCTGCTCTCACAGACTGACGTGGTAAGAGAAATGACTACAAAGGGTTTTTTTCTTGTTTTGTTCTGTTTCTTCATTTTCATTTCAGAGAAGCTGGGTAGCCACCCCAACAGTGGAACGCCTAAGTCACATAATGCTTTCTGCTTCAGCATACACAGGGTAAACAGTCAGGTGGAGGACACATAACCGGGTTTATAGTCCAGGCTTTTCTGAAAGATGGAAATAAATGCTCTGTGCTTTCAGATACCCTTTTTTTTTTTTTAATCATCAGGCAGCTGTTTTTTTTTTCTAGCATTCCTTTGATTTGTTTTGTTTTCCCCATTGTGTATCACTGTTCTTCAATCTTTTTTTGTCACTCCAGCTTATATACCAAAAAGATGGCTAGGAAGGATCTGTCTGTCTAATAATGCAGTGGCTGGATTTTCCATCCCGATCACCTCTCGCTTAGAAGCATTTCAAAGCATTTCACAAACTCTACTTCTACAGCCATCCTGAATGCAGACTGGTACAAGCAGTACAGCCTGCTGATGGGTGCATTTATCCTTGACATTGAGCGGAGCAGTTTGTCTCATCCTTATGCAGATACATGAAAATAAAATCTTACTGTCAGCTTCTAGTGGACATGTTCTGTGTCATAAGGAGCTCTATGAAATTATATATAGTTAATCACAGCATGCAGTTCCAGATGAGGTTCTGTGTTTTTTACAGATATAAGGGCAGAGGAAGGGGAACTGAGG